>JAVQIZ010106851.1:0-17946 GCA_036023535.2 Galaxias brevipinnis
TATATACTGTATATATATTCTCTACCATTGGAGAATATTGAATATCAAAGGGACACAGGTGATGTTGGTATGCAGTTCCTTTTATGTTTTATTGTGCATAAGATAGGGTGGCATAACTCTTTTCTAATAGGGCAATACATAGTACACAAAGTATTTGACAAATTGTCAAATTACAAATGTGTTTTACAACCCTGAATATATATGAATATAACATCCATCTGATGTTAAATAGAAAACATAAATGCAAGTTATAAAGGATAACAAGGTATGCCACAAAACAGTCGCTAAACTACATTAATATTTGAGTTAACCAACTGTTAAAGCGAATACTCCAAATGCCTTATTTTACGCAGATTCCTAATAGTGCAACTTTGCAATAACAATAATATGCTATGCTCTTTTTTTATTTTTATTCTATGCATTCAGGAAAGGTACTCTTGCTGTTTTGAGATGTTTACACTCACTTTTGTTTCTAAAAAACCAAACAGACAAAGACGATGAAAAGGTTCCTCATCATTTAACACAATCTGAATGGCTTTTTATACATCCTAATATTTCACCAAGTCGTACCATTTTATTCAGAGATGCACTCTAGATAAGAGTAATAATCTCACTTGATGGATAGCCTAGCCACAACCACAGCACTTTAGTATGTACATACTGCACCGTACGTGGCAAGACAATAAAAGCTCCACAGGCAGGTGTGTTTGGTTAAGATGTACTCGTCAAGAGGGGTGACATGCGTGTCTGTATTTATTTAAATTAAGCCCTTATCTGTGCCTCCATGCACCCACTCAGGAGGCAAAGCAGTTTCCATGTTTGTATGATTTACCTACTTCAAGTACCCCTTCCTCTGGAGACCTACAGTACAGTTGTTAGGATGGGGAAATTGATCATTTTTGCGACCCATATTGCGTACAAAGTGTAATTATGCTTTGCAGAATAATAATTTTCAAGAAATAATTATTAAGGTCCAGACAGCACAAAGTACGCATCCCATAGTAATGACAATAAAAAATTTGAAGTAACCTATTGTTTCACTTAGTATACGTTTTTCTTAGTAATATGGTACTTCTCAAGTTTTTTTTTTTTTTTACAAGATGAAATGTTACCGTCCATGTAAACGTTCCTATTTTGCTGAGCAGATTAAACCAGTACCCGTTTAAAAACAATATTTGGGGCTAGATCAATTATAATGTCTATCCAAAAACAAGAAAACGTACATATACACGCAAATGCTTCGAAGATTTTTACTTTTATTCATGACTAACTTTAAACAAAAATTATTGACAAATTCCTGCTGTCTTTCTGTGTTGGTGTGATTAAAATCCGCACAGAAACAGGATGTGATGTCAAACGCGGAAGTATTTGGAGCTAGTGATGAGTAGAATCACTAGAAACCCTACTGCTAACACAGTAAACAGCTTGCTAGCTAGCTGTATCATATCTTATAGCCGTGTAATTACTTGCAGTGTATAATATAAGATGAAAATATGAATACCTAGGCTACTCAATATCGATATCCACACAAAAATGCCATCGAGGTAACGTTAACGATACTCTAATGTAAAATTTTTCTTGTAACTGTCATTGCCTGTGTGACTGTCACTCCCATAGCAGTAGCCTACCTTTGTGTAAAGTTTACGTGACTTATTGATAAGCATGCTAACTTAGCTGGTTATCCAAAATTAGCTGGCTTCTTAATTTTCCAGTGTTTAGCTATGCTTTGGGATTTACAACGTTTGATACCTATCACTGCATGGTGTAATGCCACAATGGCAATATATAATTTATGCAGCATCTAGTTAACGTACTCGTAAGCGTTGCATGTCACAGTTAATTGACCAATGTCATGCTTTAGAATGTGACAATGATGATGAGGAAGATGATGACGAAGTTAATAACTAATGATTTTGGAGTCAATAACATATAACTCTTTTTATTTTTCGTTTTTAGATGACTCATCAGTGGCTTGGACATTTAACCAAATGGCTTCTAAGTAACACTTCAACATGGGAATCAAACTCTAGTTAACTAATAAAATATGGTCTCTGCTGTTTCGTACATAATACCATCGTTATGTACTAAATACTATATATTCACCCTCACATACAGTTGAATGACTTCCTAAAGTTAAATATATCTAAACACAATGTCACTGGCAGAACAATCCCAAAAGTGGTTCCCAACCCATGTCCAAGCCACTGTTCTTCAAGCGACTGATTTGCAAGCCAAGGGGAAAAATGGCACCAATGACGCTTACACCATCATCCAGCTGGGGAAAGAGAAATACTCCACTTCTGTTGCAGAGAAAACACTCAACCCCATGTGGAGAGAGGAGGCTTCTTTTGAACTGCCTGGTCTTCTTCTGGAGGGCAACCCGGAAACGTATGAATTATGCCTCATAGTGATGCATCGATCCTTGGTGGGGATGGATAAATTCTTGGGTCAAAGGTCAATCAGTCTGAATGAAATCTTTGAGAACAAGCAGCGGAAGAGAACTGAGTAAGTGTCTCCTCATCCAAGACCCTTACTTTTTTATTGTTTCACTCTGATCCTATTAATATCTCTATCCCAAATGTATATGCTTACAGGTCAAATATATAAATGCCAGATAGGAAGTGAAACAAATTCATTGAAGATTAAAGTTATTTTAATTAATACATTTCATTTATGAAGAACTAAATAAATAGAAAAATAATCGAAATCGTTCAATTGTTGTCATAGATTGCACATGATGTGATATTGTTGTCAGGTTGAGAGCTGACTTGGGTGGAGTAAACTTATAGCCTGGCAGATTAACTGGTCCAACAGGGGCAGCACACTCTCACATTTTCATCTAAGATGACAGAACTGTTGTTACTCCATTTCAATGACCGCCAAGGTTAGAAATAGTAATGGTAAATGGTAAGGTTTGCGTGTTATCATTCTGGAAAAAAAAATTGATAGAAGCTAACAAGGCCCCAAAACAGCATAATGTGGAAAATACATGTTTTAATGAAGCTTACTGAATGTGGAATGTTGTGTAGCAGGCCTAACGTGTCTCGCACATATTAGCACCGCCCTTTTGAGTGACACTTTTTGTTTTTTTGTGGGGTTGGCTCTGGTAAAATGCTTTGTCTCACGTGTGTAGACAACAATGCAGTATCATTTTAATTAGCTAAACTGTCTGTTGGGCTTCATAACCGGAATGATCTGGCGATTATCTCAACGATGCTATATTTTTATTGGGCTTTTGATAGCACTCCTTTAACGAGGGCTCACTAGCGCAGAACAATTGTGTTGTAATCAAAGTTTTTTTTATTGAGTTTATAGACCTTTATGGACCAAGCATTCGTAATTTTAATTCCCAAAAAGCTTGTGGTCTTCACCATACATATATATGTAGGTTACTGATATCACATACAGTGTAAGACCTTTGCTCATTAGACATAGAAGTATTTTGTTAGCAGTGGCTGCTGGTACTATTTTGGAACTGAGGCATTTAGGAGAGGAATCTGCCCTAACATCAGTGTGGGCATGCCCAAATTTTTTTTCTGAACACCTGTGTTTGTTGATTATAAGGAGTTTCCCAGCAGAATACGTTGAGTGTGAGTAATGTGGTTCTAAGCAACTCCGGGAAGTTTATCTTGGCCTTGACATGCATGTGAAGTACAATCTATGACCCGCATTGTGTCTTCTGAATACGATCAGGAGGACGGAGCATATTGTTAAAATAGTGTACCTTTCCTCTATTAGATCAACTACTGGGGAAACTAAGCTTGATATGAATGCGAGTCAAAGGTAGCCAACTTACTTGTGGTTTTTACACAGTGAAACCGATTTAGGGATTCTTTTTTTTTCTGGTTTAGCATGAAGGCTTCCATGTATCGTCATATCATCATGTTTATATCTTCTCTAAATTCACTCTGATGTTTTGTTTTGTAAAGCGCTGATATTTTGACTCTTTTGACTTACTAATGTTTAGTCTCTTTTCTCTACCGTTTTAGCTGGTATTCTTTAGAGTCCAGACCAGGGAAGAAAAGGAAGGACAGAGGTCAGATTCAGGTCAGCATCCAGTTCATGAGGAACAACATGACAGCCAGCATGTTTGACCTCTCTATGAAGGACAAGCCCCGCTCACCGTTTTCTAAGCTCAAGAACAAGATGAAGGGTCGCAAGCAGGACGGCGGCTTCTCTGACACGTCTTCAGCCATCCTGCCCCGCTCCGCCATGTGCGATACGGAGCTCCATGGCCGTGCCAACCTCCCTGAGACGCAGGCGCGGCCCGAAGCCAAGATCAAAAGACCCCTACTGGCCGGCTCCCATAAGCTCTCTGCTGCCCATTCCATGTCAGACCTCATTGGCTCCCATTTCAGACCTAAGTTGGACTCTATGAACTCCATACACGAAAGCGGTGAGAACACCCTTTTCAGACGTATGCCTATTTGATCAGACCTTTTCATAATAATTAAAAAAAAAAATATATATATTAATATGCATGCAAATATTTAAAAATGTATGTAAACAACACACTGCTGTGTATGTTTGGTCCCCTAGGGAATGTTGCCACCCCTCACAGGCGTTCCCAGAGCGAGGTTCCCGGCTGCCAAGATGGCGAGGCACACAGTGACCCTTTCACTGATATCAGTGACACGCTGCCGCAGAAATATGCCACTCTCCCACGCAATCGCAACCCGTTTGAGGGGGAAGCGGGGCAGCTGTGGGACCAGGGAGAGCGGAAGGAGAAAAAGGAGAAGGTCAGCCTACTTGAACGTGTGACAGGGAAGAAGGAGGGCCGCAAAACTAGCAATGGGGGGCGCTCTGGCAGCTCCGGAGACCTCCGCTCGCCCAACCCCTTCAGCAGTGACTCCCAGCGAGACACCAATCCCTTCAGTACAAACTACAAAACAGGGTAGGCTTACTTGTGTTTATAGCCCAACTCTATTGGTATTACTCCTGAAGTGTGTGTGTGTGTGTGTGTGTGTGTGTGTGTGTGTGTGTGTGTGTTTTATGCTCCGGCGTTTTTCACTCGGCCAGTTATATCTGTGTCCTTTGTTATACCCAGAACGAGTTGGTGGGCACTTTGGCCAAGTTCTGGATTATCAGAATGTAAGGTGTCATTAGTGGCTCTTTAGAGAGCCTGGCCTTGATAAGAGAGCCCTCTGAGCTACAGTAATGAGATCTGCAGGAGAGATAGACCACCCAATTAACCACTTATCTCTATTCACGAGTCCATCATCTCTTCGGCTGCTTCTGCCATGCAGTAGCTTAACAGTCATTTATGTTGGTACCAGATAAAACGACAGGGGGATCTAAACTATAATAGCCAAGTTATCCAGAATATTATGCCCTCAACCACAAGCAAACGTGTTTTAATTTGTTTGATGGCTGATTGCATCGGAGGTTTTTGTATAAACGTTCTAATTCTCTAAATGTGTATTTTGCAGTAATAAAAAGCACACCAGTAATGAAGACAACATATATGGAAGAAAAACCAGGGAGAAGTATGGCCAGAAAACTGTAAGTGATAAAATGTAAAAAAACACTCCTTTTAATTTAGAGTAAGCATTATGATTGTAGTGTTCAGTCAGTGATGTATGTCTGGTGTATGTTGGGATGAGTGGACAGTAATTCAAACTTGGCCAGTCATTTAGATCCAAATCAGTGATCTTCTGCCTGTTTTTTGCCTCTAAGGGAAATCCAATGAATCAGACTAGTCAAGAGAAAACATTTCTTTACACTTGAAAATGTGTTTTAAGCTTTTGCTTACGATAAGCATTCATTTTAATGTAGTTGATGAAGGATTTCGCACAATGCAGTTTGACAGTGAGTTGCAGAACATTAAAAACTTTTAATTGAGGGGGCATTCATCTCATTTGACATTTCAGCTTATGATGCACATCTCATAGTCTGTGATATCTTTGACACTTTCCCATGAGTGTCATTTAACTAATTAGTACTTTTAAAACAATGGCATCAACACAATCTGACGCTGTGTGAAATTGTGGTCTAAGGTCAGATATAGCTTTGGGATTACTTTACCCTAATTGGAGATTTTGACTGGTTGACAATTAGTTGTAATTTCTTTTTGTCCGTTTGTCATTTGAAGCTTTGTTCCCTTTTTTATTTATTTGATCTCAAAGCTGAAAATGCATACAACACTGTGTCCTTAAACAGTAGTTGCTTGCCCATTACTGTGCAGAATTGCTATTTACATGGTGGGAGTATGAGCAGTGGCTAAAGTGATGTTTAATGAGAAGCAGGATGCTGATAATGGCTTTCCTCACCTTTCTTTGTGGGTGTTGAAGGTTGTCTTTAGCCACACATGTGCCCGTGCATACACTGCAGCCCATTTCCTCTGCTTTAAGGCTCTAATTAACTACATAGGGGGGGGAGGACAGTGAGAGGTTTGAAAGAACTGAGCTTTTAGATTCTAGAAGCACAGCTCATTAGAAACAATAATGAGACAACTGGAAAATGCCAAGTGTGTGTCTTATCTCACCCACACTAGCGAGCGCGGAAAAATGGTCATCATCACTTTGCTAGTTCATGGTCATTTCCAGGCCTCCCCAGCCTCTACAGACCTTGATTATAGCTTAATGGGACTGGTGTGCAGGTGTGGATGTGAGATCAACATGAGCACCTATAGGCTGTTATAAAAACAGACCGATGCACCACTAGTCTAGCTTGACTTGTTTCTGGTACAAATTATGTTTTCTGTGGCATATATGGGCAGAAACCTAAAATTTTAGTTTTTGAATCTGCACGATATAATGCTGCTCAAAGGGATAAGATACCCAGTAAATGGTCCACAGTTTGCGTAGCACTTGTAGCAGGAGTAGAGAAGGGGAATGAAAACTGATAAGTGAGGTATTCTAAACAAGGTGGATGCTTTTCTGTCCTATCAGTTTGGGGGGTGATAGCTAGCGTTGAAGCAATAATATAGTTCCTCATTAAAATAATTGCAGTTCTTCTTGTTCCTCCAAGTATGAGATCTCCACAGTTACTGTGTGAGTCAAACTGTTTGTTTTTTTTCCTTCCAAGGGACAATCTTAGGTTTCGTTTCCATCTTTGTTTTGATGTCCTTTTAATCTGACCTTTTATATCACAAATAAGCACATAGTTGATTCACCTTAAGACCATTTCCAGAATTTTCTTTCAGTCAGTGATCTTCTGAAGAGTTTATTTTAAAAAGGCCGCTATTGTGAACCAGCTGGTGAAGTTTTTAGAAAGTAAAAATGGGGAAATCAATAAACGTGCTGTAAGTATTAGTCTGGCGATGATTTATGGAGGTCTACTTTTATAAAGCTGTGACAATCCGATTACGTCATACTATACAGTTTCTGTTGCACAGATAAATTGACTTCAAATATATGATTTTGTTGATCATTTAGAAACGTCTGTTTCTGTCTTTTAAAATGCAGTACGCAAGATGGCTACAGTATGTATTTATGACTGGGTGATCAGCGAAGATCTCATAGTAAATGTTGTGATTTTAGGAGACAGCCCAAGAGAGTGTGGCCTCCTATAGCAGCTTAACCTTTGAAGAGGTTGTGCTGGAGCTCATCAAGCAGAAGGAAGTTGTGAAAAAGAAAGACGCTCACATCAGGGAGCTGGAAGACTACATCGATAACCTTCTTGTTCGTGTTATGGAAGAGACACCAAGCATTCTACGAACACCCTACGAGCCTAAAAGGAAAGCGGGGAAAATTTCTAAAAAGTAGATACCGAAGAAGAAGAAGAATTGTGTATAAAAGTAATCCATGAAGAATAATTGGTATTGCTTGTGGAAGAAAATTGGATTGGCCAATACAAAATCTGTGCTTTTAATTTAATCTCTTTACAGAACCAGTTTTATGCAACCTTGTGTCTTTTAAATTGATGTGCTTTGTTTTACTTGTTTTCTCATAACTGACATGATTTTTTTAGTTTGAACCAGCTAATTATGGTTTACAGTTGAAGTGGGTAAGATCTGGTGTATGTTCTAGTTAAGGGTAAGGGAAACCATAAAGGTACTGAAATGTTTACTTTTTGCAGACGTCACATCAACCCATTTTCAAAATGGCTGCAGTTGGGCTCTGCAGCTTTTTAGCAAGACAAGCGTATTGATGGGGATCATCTTCATGAATCCCTCTTGATTGATCAAAAATCCTAAATACCGTTTCCTCATGTACAGCATATGATAGTGTTTGACCTGCAGTGTTCTGATTTTCATAGAATTATTGATTGCCAGGGTGATTACTGTATGCAGAAGAATTAATATCGATCTCATGTCTGAACTTGCACGTACTTTATGCCTTCAACGTATTGCTTTAGTTTTCTTAGCAAGAGCGTGGCTCTTGTATTTTTTTCAAATTACATCAAAACAACGTAACACTTTTTATTACAATATGAAAGCAAAAAATCGTTTACCTTCAATACCATGAGAGCATTTAGTATATATGCTTCACATTTTCACAAATCTTATATTGTATGATATTTTAGGATTCCACATAGTCAGCAAATATGTATATTCACCTAAATTACATATTTCACCCAGAAGGTCCTAAAGTCTTGGAATGTAGCCAAATACATATTTGTCTTAAGCTCTGGTGACAGCTGTGGTGTGTCTGACATGATATGCCAGTTGTCTAGCTGTTTTTTTTCCTGAGTGAATCTGTGATAATTAGTTTACACTTCAGCTGCAAGATTGTTACAGAAAAGACACCCTAATCAGTATGAGCCTGTTACAGCAACCTGTTTGCTAAAAAAGGGTTAAAGCTATCCTCTGAAGTTTTACAGAACTGCCATAAGAAATGGCTACTACACTTTGAATGAAAAAATGCCTGATTTGACCCATACATTAAAGTGGAAAAGAACACTACGTCATCTAATGCTCCCATTCAAGGTACGAGTGAAACACTGCCTAATTGTTGAATACTGTAGGTTCATCTTATTTAGCAGAGCACTTATACGGTCAGAATATTTCTCGATTATATTTGTGTTTAAAGAGAAAGAGCAATGGTTTTATTCCCATTGTTACAAATCGCTCAAAATATGTATGACCTTTTTTTTTTATCTGGATGCCTAATGACAATATCCAGGCAATACTTGATTGCAGTTAAACACATAATAGGTGCAATAATTATTATTTTGTTACATGATTGAAATTTAATGCTGTCTACAAATTGTTTACAATTTTATCATGTCTTAAAGTTGATATTTCTCCTGAATTATTTAACACAGTAGTTTACAATTTATGAAATACTAGTGCTAAATATGAGTTATTATTTTACTGGAAAGTTAGTAGTGTTAGCAATAATTTTAAGTTACAATACAAATGTATTGCCCATTATGATTATTATTTTCCAAGTTAAGTTTTTGTTGGTACTCTGTCAAAATAGTTGCTCCTTTGTTAGAATAAATTGTGGTTGAACCTAATTACAAAACTGAACCAGTCATGATTCAGATCAACTCATTATTTACATTTCTTGAACAACAAAAACTGCATATTTTTTGTTACTCTTGGCCTTAAAAGAGCTGCTTTCCAACCAGCTCAAGTGTAATATTAATCAAACCTTTGTAGTGAATGTCACTTAATAATTTTGGCTACTTAAAATGTCTTACAAAGAAAAGTAACAATTTTAGTAATAGCAATTTTAGTTCATGTAAACAATTTAATATGCGATGTGGCAACTCTATCTTTGTTCTTGGCATTACAGTAATTGTAATATGAACTGCAACCTACAGACCATGCTATTTCACTTCGTAAATGTTACTGTAACATTACCACCATTTCAGAACCTTTTTCATACTGTATTCAGTATTTTACAGTGGATATGTTAAAAACGGTCATTTATTTAATGGTTTATCCTTCTTATGTATGTCACTACCTTTTTGATATAAATCTGTGCCATCTGCAAGATAGTGTTAAAAACATGCTTGGTACTGTGTTTAAAGTCGGTAGTTTCAGATTAAGTTTGTATATTGTATAAATCAGAATTAGGAGACCGAAAGTATCAGTTGAAACTGACTTTTGATTCTTAACCTTGTACTCTAGCTGCTTTTTCTCTTTGAAATTTGATTGTTTTGTTGTTATACTGGACCTTTACACTGTATTCTTATCAAATCATACGGTTTTACGGGCACGTCTCACACTTACAGTATGTGGTTTTACACAAATCGTAAAGAAAATGTGGGCTTACAAAACATGTACGAGTGACACTTGAGCTACACCTTTTTCTTTACTTGGTACTAATTGTAGGTTTGCTTACGTATTCTGCTGCTATAGTTCTAAACAATGTTTCATTTGAGGTACCTGATCATTTTTGTATTTCATTTTAGCCAAAAATATTCCACGATTGAATGTATCATTGCCTCTGAAATCAGATGTACTTCAGGTCGTACCATCTTAAGTCTGGTGTATCCAAAGTGTGTATACTATTTTACTTACTAACACTGGTGAGGTGCTATATGCTTTTGACAGAGGAATTTGCATGACAACCTTCACGTTAATTACTACTAGCTACAAATGAATGTGTTCAGACTTTGTTTTGTAAAGCAACCACCCACCCACCACACTACCCTTATTACGCCCCCGCTTAAAAACTTGACGTGTATACATGGTCCCGGTGAAATTATGTGTAGTTGGACACGGTTTATGCTTTGTATTTCTAGCAATTTTTTTTATCCGATGCGATAAGCGTTGAATACAAGCTAATGTGAAGCTAATTTCTCATCGAAGTCTCATGGTAATGCACGTACACTACACCAATCCCATGTCATAAAAGCTCATTTTTGAAATGTACAAGTCAAATGATATTCCCCATCCATTTTAAGAATGGCAGTTGTCGTGTTATTTGTTTTTGTTTTGAGTGTGTTACTCTGACTGTATGCAAGCTGTTATAGGCCCCTGACTTCAGTTTGAGCATGTTAAGGACAATGGACAAGTTGCAAGTACATGGATGTCTTCCTTTTCAGACATTGTGCAGTTTTTCAACACTTTCCATGGTTGTAGAATGTACCACTGTTGATTAAATTCAGTACCAGGAGTCATGGGACATTGGACACATACAGTACCTGATTTTGCTTAATTTCTGGCTAGAGTAAGCATTGTGATGTGTATGTTTCCCTAAATAAAATATAGTTACATCAGAATGTCATGTTTTAGTAAGTAGTCTTGATCGGTTGATCCTATTTGTGAGAATTCAGTACATGCTATAGGACTTTAATCATAGCATTGGTAAGCACAGATGTCATCAAGACAATACTAAGACTCAACATTAAACAATTTCACCTTAACCTTTTTCCATTCTCTGTTGGTGTTCTGCCCCAGTCTTTACATACTGTAGTTAAATAGTTATTGGAGTATAATTAGTCTAAAACATCTCCGCAATGTTTTTTTCCCTTTGACTAACAGTCTTGTTTTTGAGATGGGATCAATGAAGTGGATATAATTTTTCCTTATGAGGCTTTATGCAATACTTTTGGTGAGTTGGAATGGATGGTTTGAACATTTTTATTGTTATTATATATAATAATAATAGGGGCTATATGATTTTGGTATTGTTGGGGAAAAAGATAGTTAAAACACAAATTCCAAATGTAAGCACAACTTCATAAATGTTCTACACCATGTTACTTGCATTCTTTGCTTCCTCATACAGTTGTAATACCTTTCCTTTTGGCATGTGGCATGGAAAAAAACATACTTGGTGGTCTTCTGAAAGACAACCTTTTTGAAGTAAAAAAAAACAAACCAAAAAAAAAAAAAATATATATATATATATACTGGATGTCCTAAAATTTACATACAACGCTATTTAAGTAATCACATCATACACTGTAAAATATACAATACAATAAAGTAGAAACCATTTTTTTAGTAATCAATTTGCAGTATTTATTTCCAACCATATCTGGCTAATAATACTGTTGGTAATACTGTAATCTTGTTTGGATTGGCAGAGTGAAAACCGTTGTTAAAAATTCCCACCACCAATTCATGAAAAAAAAGTGAACTGTCATTGTTGTCTGACAACTGAGTGGCAAGGTTACTTGTTAAAACTCCCCTGTAATTTTCTTATGTGTAGAATAAGTCTGTGTGAAACCATTTTTGACAAGAAACACTTGTGTTGTTTACGGCCTGGAGCTTCTGTCAGTTAGTTTGGTTCCACCCCTCCACATGCTGTAGCAAGTCCAAACATGACCGCTCCCCTGTCACTGCACCCAGCTCCCAGAAGAGGTTCATCCCAGCACAGTTGTTACAGTTTCTGCTTTAGCAGCACCTGTCAGAAATTGAAGGCAACCACAATTTACTGTATATTAGGCAAAGAAACCTGAGGTGATTTGTTTTTCCGTTTGGTTTGGTTTATTATGTCTATGTTGTCATAAAATTAAGCAACATATACTGTTTCCAATTGCAATATTCCTACTTTAAGTAATGGAACTGCAACTGATTGTTAGTTAAATACATTTATAGATCTAATTTAATTACAATAATCCATACAAAATCCAATTTTAAAATATTAGGCCTAGAGGCACATCTGCTTCCTTATTTATGTTATTGCCTATTTTGGGCGCAAACCAACAATTTGTCTGTAATTGGCCTTGATGTAGATGTCATCTGTTGTATTAATGAGGTAATTGAAATACTCATTGTCATCCTTACACATTCATCCACAGATTGAGTTTCAGATATTCTATTCATTGTGTCAGTGGCACGCGTGTTCCGACACCTCCTAAATTGAAGCCCATTACTTCCACGTCTAATATCATGTTGCTGTAATTTGAGGAAAATCTCCCAAACATGGTTTTGTAAGAGAGCGAGTGGGTTTGAACAGCGTAAAAGGGATGCCTAGCAGGGTGTCTATTGGACAGCACACATGTTATGTGAGGACATACGTGGCATAGGGGCGACACACAGGTCACCTGCACTCCCCTTTAAAAATGGATGGGCGTCACATCGAGGGATCAGTGTCACCCAGCACGCGTCTATGAATAGAATGGGCTTGCAGCAATCAGGTAGAAACCTATATGAGGAGAAATTTACCAGATGGATGAGGGTTTTCTGAGGGGAAAAAAGCTGGCCTGTTTGGGCAGCTGCCCCCAGACTTGTCCTATGAGCAAGGGGCCAGATGTCAAGTTGAACCCCACTTGAGCGTCATACCCCACCCACCCTATGTGTGTTGGCTGCTCTATTAGATAACTAGCTCATCTGAATAGGTGCTTGATATAAATCAGGTGTCAGGCGTAGTGCCTACTCCAGGCAAGACCCCAGAGGTCACCATTGTATGTCTATTGTCTGTGTCTGATAGCTGCCGCACGTCTGGGATCAGGTGAACAAAGCCAGATGACACCACGAACAGAGAAAGGGATTCAGCCAGCAAGGCAACTGTTTGTTCGTAGGAGACCATGACTGTTTCGGTTTTGATTAAAAAAACAGTTGTTTTATAAAAAAACAAGAACTTAATTTTAATAAATAAATGCAAATGTAGTGTTTTAGAAGGCATTTTTCAACCAAAATGTAATGCGACAAAGAAGGGGACCCTGAAGTAACACCACATTTTGGTGCTTTAATCTATTCTTTGGTTAGTCAGTGCCCCAAATGTTTGTGACAGCATGTAATCTCCCCATAAGCGGCTGTCCTGCAAAAATCTCTTTAATAGAAATGGAGAAAAATGTATATATAAAAACAAGACACTGGGAAACAATGTGACCTGCCACTGTCACAAGGCAGAAACTACTGCATCTATAAAGACCATAACTGTTAGTTAAATAGCACCCGAGAGACCCTCAATCGTTCTGGAAACTTACTACAATGCAACTATGCAACCACTAACTCACATTCTCTTTCGTGAGGAGCAGTTTGGCCAGTGACCAGCAGTGCTTCTGAAGACATTGAGGGTATGTATCCCTGTTATAAGTGATTGAAACGCATGTAACTCCAGCACTTTGACACAGAAAAAGGCAGACCGAGCCCATCCACCCACTTTGTCACCTAGGAGGAGGAACAGGTTGAGCTAGTGCAACCACACGCTTCCACTCTGGACGAGGCCAAAATGAACCAATCCTCCAGCAAGCTGGTGAGCAACATGTTCCATTAGTGCTGCCTGACCAGCACGTGCCAGGGAGTTATCACCAAAGGGCTAAGAAACATGAGCTGACTGCAGGACAGGTTAGCAGTGAGACAGTTTCAGACAGTAATTGGCTCCACCATAGCTTTGGGAGGAGCTATTTTGGTGTTGGATTATTATTATTTTTTAAAGACTAATTTGAGACTAAACTGGAAGGTAAAGAATAAAGCTAATGTGTCACCAACAAACAGATTTAATTGGGTATGATTATGGTCTGTCAAGCAGCAGGTTAACACTAGCTCCCAATTCCTTGCAGTTCTGGAGCTTGACAAAACTTTAATTTAATACTCATTCAATTAATGCAAGTCCTCTATTTATTTTTGCTTGACGGTTATGTTGCGTTACATATTTTAGTTTTACTTACTGTTGTACAAATACAATAATCATGTCTCCAACACTACTCTACATGCCCCTGGTAGTTGCTTTCAACAGGAGGATGTAGGAGGGATCTGTAGGTTCTTAGGGCAAGCAATGGCTTGAATTCTTATCCGGCACTAAAACATGCTGATTAGGCCCGGTTACTTGCTGCTTACACGAAACCCACCTGCAGTTTGTATTAGATCACATTAGAAACTTTGCCTCCAGCTCTGGAAAAGCATGCTAAAGCAGGAGTAATATAATCAATCAATCAGTCATCTCCTGACTTCACAGCATGGAGAGCCCTGCTGGAATGTGGCTAAGCTGCAGACATACCAGCCAAATTACTCCTTGGGGGAATTACCAGGCCATAAATTTGTGTGTCATAAGAATGGCTGTATTTCACAGCAAATCCATGCAACTTGTTTCCGTCTTTTAAAATAGTGTCCTTCTGTAGGGTTGAAATGTATTGCCACTGGGTGATCTCAAGGGCTTGCAGTCAAACATGGGTTCAAGTGTCTAAAGAGTAGCTCTGTGACTTGTAGTGCTATCACAAAGATTAATCTGTGAGATGTCAAACTTCCAAGTGCAACTCGTCACTTTATCTCTTGTGATAAGTTTAAGTAAACAGGATCTTCATCACTTTAAAGGCATATCCGTAATTCAAGATGTATTGTTTTTTTCATATCTAATAGATTTATGGAAACAGAGAATACGTTTACAATTAAGCTTCAGCAAATGTCCCTGGTAATTAGCAGTCAGGCAACATACACAGTCAACACCTGTAGCTAGGGTAGTTGGCAAGTCCCAAGCCTCTTTATTGGCAATTAAGTTGTATAAATACGATGTCTGGCACTTGACTTGTCAGATACAATGTTTAGTTTTTTTCTATTTCGTGGAAAGTGCCAAGGTAGACAAGGTGAGGCATGAGGAGGCCTGGTGTTTACTCATTGGGCACACTTCAGCTCAGCTGGCATAGACATCCTCAGGTGCCAGCAGACAAACAAACTAACGTTTGAGTGTTGCATATTTGGGCTGTGCCGGACTAAATGTACTGCCAATGTCTTTCTAGAGTCTAGCTACATGATCACCCTTCACACTAAGCTGTTTGTTAAACTCTGCCCCATTATCCTCTGACAGATGACAGTGACATATACACGTACCGTCGGTGACACAGGATCGTCTGCCAGCAGTAGATGACATCAAATAAATGTGGTGCCATGAACAATACAAATAACTGTGGATTCTTAACTGAAGCGTGGTTCAGATGTTTTTGTGAGAAAAGGCGCTATAACCTCACTTTTGCAAGTTTAAGTGAAAGCATTTTATTTGGTTTGGTTAATTTTTTTTTTTCATAATTTAACTCTATACATGCAATGTAAGAAAATACTAAGTACAGAAAGTGTAGACTGGCACTTGGACATGCATTGGAAAGAGTGTAAAATAAAACTGACCAGATCGCTGCAGTTTTCACACATCATCTTGTTATTGTCATTGACGTGAGTGCCATTTAACCTTGAATATAAGACTAATATAATTGTACTTGGTATAATATATCATTCTAATTCATATTCCAGCAAGAACTGAAACAGGAAGGGAGATTTATCTATGCTCATTTAAAACCAATGGCACAGTTCAGTAATTACAATTCATTCCAGGTCTACAATGCATTGTGTGTCTTTGTGCAGTGGCTTGCATGTGGGTGTCAGGCTCAGTGACTGATTTAATGAGCAACATCTTGGTAACTTGCACAGTGGAATGGGTTGCTGAACAAATACACACATTCAAATGTGGTGCCTAACTAAGGAACAGAACAATTAGCCAAAAGACCGATAGGTACAATCCTCTCATCTACCAAAAGAGAATGACTGGAAAGCTGTTTCTTCTCTCATAAAGAAGCTCCGTGGGCACGTAACACAAGAAAAGAAAAGACTAGACTACACTAGAATAGAATAGAATAGAATAGAAAATAATAGAATAGAATAGAACAGAATAGAAAATAATAGAATGGGATAGAATAGAATAACTGTGAGATAAACTGTACTGCAATAATAATGAACAGATCCCCAAAAGAATAACAACACCACTTGGCACAGTGGTATGTGTAAGTATAAGTTTTCCTACCCCCTCATTCCTTCCCCTTCTTTCCCCGTTTCCTGCTGTCCTGCTCAGGTGTTATATACCCCACACCTATTATCATTCTGAAGAGTAGAAAGATGCCTGTGAGTACTTTAAAGCAGACGTTTATTTTCTCAAATACACATAATTTGCGAAGCACTTCTCAAAACAGCTCAAAAAATTTGAAGAACAGTGAACTCCCAAGGCCTCAATGACAAAGATTTTGATGTTGTTTCACACTCCTTGTCTACCCTCTAACAGTATGGAAAGTATCCTATGTTTTCTAAGTGTCACATATCTGTAATGCTCACCAAGAGTACGCTGATCAGAATCTAAAGATTTAATAACTTAATTTTTCACTTGATCTGGATTTGCAAGTAAGATGATATGTTGATATTTAAAGGTACTGCATAAACAGGTGGCATAACTTGTCTGCTTTGAAACAAGTAAATCAGTGGGCAAGAAAACAGCATAACATTTCTCTCTGTGTCTGTAAGTTGAGGTTCTGCAATTAATTATGTCTGTCCGGTTTTGGCATGTGCAGTATTATGCTGTCAGTCCCTTGGAGAGTTGACGTTGACATCTTTATCCCTGGGAGGTAAATGCTGGCTGTCAGTTACTCTGCACGCCAACCCCAAGAGAGAAGGATGGCCAAATATGTTGAATAAAGCATTACTTACTTCCTACAGTTGGACTGTTGCATAGGAAAATATAAGATATGTTCTTCAATTACACTCAAATGAGCTACAGTATATTCCGATAAAAGGTGAGGACTTTTGCACACCTTGTGTTTTTGGTACCTGATATGAAGGGTTTTAGGGTGAACGTTTTAAATCAGTGGACGCTGTTGAAGCTAATAACAAGCACTGAATCCTGTCCTTAATTAAGATAGGGGTTATTTTGTGGAGATGATATGTAGGTTGGTGGATGTGTCATAGGCAAACGGAGGCTGGAGGTTGGAACATGCAGTACCCTCTCCTAGTGCAGTGAACCAGAACCAAGTGGAGTGGGGTTGGCGGCCCACAAGAGCACCATTGTTCCCCACATTAATCAAACTCGTGAAGGCCAGGTAGCATTTCCCTAGCCCACCCCACACACACACTCACCCTGCCAGCCACCATGAATGGACTGCTTTTTTAGCTGGCAGTGATTGGCCATTGGAGCTTAGAGAGGGTGTGTGTCTGTTTAATTAGTGTGATGAGCTCAGCGGAGTTTGTGTGCTGTGTTGGACACCAGGTATTAACCCCTCGTGTTTGACCCCTCTGAGGGGCAGCTGACCTCCTCCACATTGCTCTCTCTCTCTCTCTCTCTCTCTCTCTCTCTCTCTCTCTCTCTCTCTCTCTTTTCCCCCCTTTGTCCCCCTCTCTCTCTCTCT
>JAVQIZ010106856.1:0-14518 GCA_036023535.2 Galaxias brevipinnis
ATTCCACACATGAGCAGTACAACAGAACAGATACCGTAGAGGAGGGGGGGGGGTGTTAAAGTGTAGCCTATCCCCATCCATAGGAGAGAGGGATGGACAGAGGGAGTAAGGGAGAGAAGGAAAGCCAGGGAGGAATGAGAGAGAGATGGACAAAAGGAAGAGAGAGAGCGCAAGAGCTGAGGAGGACATGAAGAGATAGAGAGAATAGTTTCAAGAAGAGCACATATAAAAAGAGAGGGAGGGAGAAAGGGGGGGAGAGAGAGAGAGAGAGAGTAGTGTAGTAGACTATTCCCACAAGATAACAGATCACATGGAACTCCCTAGGGGAAAATCATGACTGGGGGTGGGAGCCAGCACACAGACAATTCCCACTAGATAAGGTATTAAGGCTTCCCTAGGGACGGAGAGTAGAGGGGGAGAGAGAGGGAGAGAAAGGAGAGGTAGAGAGAGAGAGGGGGAGAGAGGAATAAAGGAGAAAGGGATGGGAGAGAGAAAGGGGGGAGGGTAGAGGGGGAGAAAGGGGGGTAGAGAGAGAGAGGGTAGAGGGGGAGAAAGAGGAGGAGAGGCAGGGGAAGAGTAACAAATCTCTGAACGTTCGAGTAGCAATGTTGCCCCCTACTGGAATATAGTGTGAACTGCAGAGACGGTTCAGGCACCAGATAAAACTCTAGCTGCATTACTGTGGTTAACGTGAGGAGCTGCTGCAATGCAAGGTGTCGGGTTATATATGGAGCTGACACACACTCTAAATCAAATGTTCTGGGAGCAATCAGGAGTTGTGATCAACACCTACATTGCAATGTATCCGCTTGTAAAAATCTACATATACGGTCAACTTTTTTCACAGTGGCTTATTGCTACTTTATCATTGCTATTTTAAATACTGATTATATTGGGGAATGTTTGATCCATGTGTAGGGCTAATCTTCGTGGCCGAAGAATCAGCAGTCACAGATCAGACTAATGTTGGGTCCACGTCAGACGTTTGCAGTGTCTGCATTGTGGCAGTGTGAGGTATCTCTGGATATCTACAGCCTCAGCATGTGTTTGGAGGTTCAGAGTGTGGGGTGCGTTTGATATCTACTCCCTTACCTGTGTTGGGGAGCTTCCTGCGGTTGTGCAGGGCGTCTGGGTGGGGCAGACTATAGATGGTGATGTGGCCGTTTGAGGTTGCTACCGCTAACAGACCCAGCCGAGGCAGCAGAGGTTCCTGGGACATGAAGAACAGAAAAAAGAAGAAAATAAATGGGAAATAAACGTTGTTTAGGATAAAGATAATTTTTGTTGACAGTATTCCATGAAAGTATGAATAGGCTGATAGGCACGTTTTACAGAATGTGCTACACAGCTAAAACTTCATTTTAGCGGTTCAGCAGTGTGTATGTGTGTGTGTATGTGTGTGTGACTCTACATGCGTGAGAATGTGTATATACACAAACGTTTGTATCATGTGTGTTTATCTGTGATTACGTGCATGTATGTGCGCTTAGAGATTTTATTTATCTTAATATAATATATTACATAATATAATATATTACATTTTACAAAGTAAAGCGCATTACAAATCAAATGTAGCAATATTATTATGTGTGTGTATATGTGCGTGCGTGTGTGTGTGTGTGTGCGTGTGTGTGTGCGTTTGTGCGTGCGTGTGTGTGTGTGTGTGTGTGCTGTCACCTTGCGGTTGGTGCTGGCCAGTTCCCATGCTCCAGAGGGACACCACTTGAGGACCCAGACGGTGCCTTTGTCCTGAGCCAGACCATAGGACAGACTGGGACACGACGAGGGTCTGCCAACAGACAACATCCATGAAGACAGGAGCGAGAAAAGAAAAGGGAAAGAGAGAGAGAGGGAGAGAGTGGAAACGAGAGAGAGAGAGAGAGAGTGGAAACGAGAGAGAGAGAGAGAGAGAAAGAGAGAGAGAGAGGACACGAGAGAGAGAGAGACAGAGAGTGGAAACGAGAGAGAGAGAGAGAGAGAGAGAGCGAGAGAGAGAGAAAGAAAACGAGAGAGAGAGAGAGAGAGAGAGAGACAGAGAGAGAGAGAGAGAGAGAGACAGGATGGACGAGACCAGAGGGGAGTGGAGGAGGAGGCAGAGGAGAGAGAGGATAAATGAGAGGGAGAGGCGATAGAAAAGAGAGGGAGTGAAAGAGAGACAATAGAGAGAAGGAATGTGAAGAGAGAGAAAAGAAGGAGTGAAAGAAAGAGAGCAAGAACAAAAAGCATAAGGATGGACGAAGTTTCAAGTCAGAAGACAAGAGAAATTATAAAGATTTTCATCCAAAGCTACAGTTAGCCCAGGGTAGCCATAGGAGCATAGTTAAGATGTTTGAATCAAAATCAAAATGCTCTCTTTAAAGTGACAGTTTCTTTAAAGTGACGGTTCAGTCAGTCTGGGGAGCCCTGGATCCTTACCTGGTGTCGTACTGTAGCCGACCCAGACTCCAGATCTGCACCAGCCCGGGATTGGCGTACACGCCGCTGACTATGTGCTGCTCGTCGGCATGGCGATGGGTGGACAGGGCTACGTGCTGGGTTGCCACGGAGCCGTCGGGACACGGACACCAGTCCATAGCCCAGACCGGACCCCCTGTGTAGAAGGCCATGTCCCAGCGCTCTGGGTGAGCTGGAACACCCTGAAACCTAAGAGGGAAAGATTCAACGATTAATACAACAAACATAACCAGTACCAGTCCAGTGAATGGGAAAGTGTGTTCAAACTTTGGACTGGTACTGTATATCAGCACAATTACATCGTTTATCAGAGAACACAGTGGTTTTAGCCCACTGAATTCTATTCTTCTTTTCTTTCTTTTTTTTGAAAGAACACTTTAATCAAATCTTTTGATTTGGGTGGTGAGCAGCACGGTGGCTCAGTGGTTAGCACTGTTGCCTCACAGCAAGAAGGTCCTGGGTTCAATCCCCACCCCAAGGTCCTTTCTGTGTGGAGTTTGCGTGTGTTTCCTC
The DNA here is from genome assembly GCA_036023535.2 of Galaxias brevipinnis. Lineage (NCBI taxonomy): Eukaryota > Metazoa > Chordata > Actinopteri > Galaxiiformes > Galaxiidae > Galaxias > Galaxias brevipinnis. The sequence goes on from JAVQIZ010106856.1 coordinate 2,968, forward strand.
CGGGTACTCTGGTTTCCTCCCACAGTCCAAAAACATGCAGGTTAATTGGTGACTCTAAATTGTCTGTAGGTGTGAATGTGAGTGTGAGTGTGAGTTGTTGTCTGTCCCTATGTGTCGGCCCTGTGTTACACTGGCGACCTGTCCAGGGTGTACCCGCCTCTCGCCCTGTGTCGGCTGGGATAGGCTCCAGCCCCCCCTCGACCCTGCATAGGATAAGCAGTATAGCTAATGGATGGATGGATGGATGGATTTGGGTGGTAAAATTACTATGCCCACTTTAAAAACTTTCAGTGACAGATAGTTTGCCTTTAATTAGTGAGTTAACTAATAAAACCTTGTGTGTGTGTGCAGGTTAATCCTAGACAGCCAGGTATCTCACATAATCCATTAATACATTATCTAGATTAGTGAATTTATCCATTTTTATCTGTCAAATGTGCTTTTTTCCAATGAATCAGTAACTACGGTTAGTGAGTTATGGTCAGTTGGTAATGAATACCTGTTGAGTTTATGAAACAATGGAGGGACCTCGCGAATGCCTTCTCTAGAGATTGTGAACGAAGGAGACTCCAACTCCTGAGGTAAATACGGCTCTGACTCACTGAGGAAAGAGGACACACATAAACACACACACACACACACACACACACACACACAAACAAATGCACACAGAACCAAGCAGGCACAAACACATGCACGCACACACACACACACACACAGAAACAAATGCATACAGAACCAAGCAGGCACAAACACACGCACATAAGCAAACACACACACACACACACACAAACAAATGCACACAGAACCAAGCAGGCACAAACACACGCACATAAACAAACACACACACACGCACACGCACACACACACACACAAACAAACGCACACAGAATCACGCAGGCACAAACACACGCACATAAACACACACACGCCCACATAAAACCACATACACACACACTCCCAGTGTGAGTAAGTAAATAAAAACACAACTGTTAGGCCTATCTTGAGAATTTTTGCCAAAAAAGGTCATTTGTATGCGGACAAATGCCTGTGGTAGCTAAATGCAGGTACATAATTAAATGACAAGTAAACGCAAATAATAGTACTCTAAACTGGGATTTTGCATATTATTCCACTGCACACATACCTTTCTGTTAAAAACGTCCAGTGCTTCTCAGAGGGAATCCACTCAGGAAACACCCAGGCGTTGCAATACTCATCACGACTGAAAGAAAACACACACACACACACACACACACACACACACACACACACACACACACACGCAGAGTCAGAGACATAACAGTGCAAAGACTGTATTGTACAAACAAAGACTATACCCTACAAACAATCAATAACGGCAGATATGAAGATTTGAGTGTGCCAGCACAAAGACCCATGGACATAGGAAATGGGTATGCAAATGATATGAAACAAAGCAACATAAACAGACACACATGTACACACTGCCAGGCACAGGCTGAGAGCAAACTCCAAACAGCAAGGTTTTGTTGGGCAGCATGGTTGCGCAATGGTTAGCACTGTTGCCACACAGCAAGAAGGTCCTTGGTTCGAACCCCAGTTGGCTCAAGGGCCTTTCTGTGTGGAGTTTGCGTATTCTCTCCATATTTGTGTGGCTTTCCTCCAAAAAAAACATGAGTTAACACTGCTGTCAGTGCCCTGACTAGGCCAGTTGCCAATACAACTGGAGACTGTGTATGTGTGTGTGTGTGTGTGTGTGTGTGTGTGTGTCTGATCTGTGTGTGCAAAAAAGTCTGTTGCGATATGTTGGCGCAAACTGGCTGCCATGGTATCACCCAGACTGATTTGTTGTTGCTAAGTGATAGCTGTTTGTCTGTCCGTCCATTCGGTGTGTGTTCCCAATGGGCAACCAATTTGTAAAGCGCTTTGAGTCCTGAGAAAAGCGCTAAAAACGTTTCGCTAATTTAATATAGCCCTCAAAATTACGTTGGGAGAGACTAGCAAGGTTTACATTACTACCATGCTGAACTTAGAACTTAGTGTCGGCCTAGTTGGTAGGACTGCTCCATGGAGACCAACAAAAGGTCACGAGTTCAAATCCCACCTGGGAACACCACCACTACTGTGCCCTTGAGCAAGGCACTTAAGCCTAAATTGCTCAAGGGGGACATGTCCCAGTAATCTCATTGTAAGTCGCTATGGATAAAAGTGTCTGCTTAATCACGAAAATGTAGTGTGAAAGTAACTTACAATTCCTTGGTGGCGCGGTTGCAGTTCCAGACCGGTTGCATAGCGTTGTTGGACAGTCCGTTACGAGCGGTGCCTGGGTGCTTGCCCCTAGTTATCTAAAACAGACAAAAACAAAAGGTCTAACATAAATATAGACTGAGGACAAATATTAATGAACTACTTTGTTTTTAGGGTAATTGGACACTAAAAATATAACAAAGAAAAACCAACATAGTTAATTGTTTTAACTGATAACTTCGAACCCTAGTCTGTCAAACACTGTTAGCTAATAGCTACAGTTAGAACCTTAGTCATATTGATGCTTAAAGCGGATTACTGCTCTAATCTGAACTAATCATATAGACACAATACTACAGTTAGGAGCCATCGCCATGGAGATGATTTTAGCCGACGACTGCAGTTATAACCTCAGTCATAAAGACACTGTTAGTTTACGCATTGTTACTGTTAAGTTGTAGGGTTGAGAAAACACACTCACTTTGTAGTTCAGGGAAAAACCCTTCGTCGGGCTTCTCTTCTTCCTCTCAAACTCCAAGTCCGAATCGGAATCCAAACCGTCGCCCGTCTCGCTCTGCTCCTCCTCTTCGTCATCGTCTTCATCATCACCACTACCGGCTTCAATGTCAGGGACGAAGTCCTTGTCTGCCGCCTTGTTGTCACTGTCGCTGTCGAAGTCGGGGGCCTTTCTCTTCCTGCCGCGGCCCCTTTTTGTCTCGTTGGCGCCCTGGTCCTTTCCAGTGGTCCTGGAGTCCCCAGACGCAGACTCCAGTTCGATGGGATCTGCTAGATCAGCGCTAGCTAGGGAATGGAGGTATTTCAAAGCCCTTTAAAAAAATTTAAAATAAAAATAAATAAAAAGATAAAGAGAAGGGAAGATGCACAGAAGACTGCGAGACTTTATGGTTGCTTGGTAGAGGTAGGAGTCTCTTTATGTTTCCATAGCAATTCACGAATAGGAGAGACGCTACCACAATCTGCTGGAAAAGGGAGTTGGCCTGTATTTGCCCAGTGTAATCTCTCATTGGCTGAGGGTCGGGGTAATATAGAGTTTGTGGATTGGTTTGGTCTGGTGAAGGAGATGGTACTCAAAATACCTGCTCTGACCAGTTCCTCTCCACACTCTCTCTCTCCTCTCCTCCGCCACTCTCTCTGTCTTTTTCTCTTCTCTCATCATTGTTGCAGTCAACCTCCTGCTACTGTCGCAGTTAAACATAGGCAAGGCTGTAGAATCAGATTGACTAGACTGGACAGAGGGTACAGTACCATGGCAGGTGATGTTGTGTGGTTTACGATTTTACGCACAAAATGCGGCCCAAGTTGACCAATAAAAAGCAGGTGAGTTTCAGTAAACTCATATTACCCAATTTAAGATCTCATCGGCCTGCACTTCCTATATCAATCATCTAAGTTTTATCATTATAATTTTCTTTTTGTGATTTGAAACATTAGCACCTCATACAATAACCAAAAAAAAAGGAAAATACATTTCTGATAACACCATTTTTATTTTGTCTATACTCTAAACTAAACTAAGACTGCTTCAAAAAACTACAATGCCCATGTATCCGTTTACTACTTATGCTTGTGATGTCACTCACGCTTTAGCCGCGCCCCTCCTCGGCCGTCCACTGGGCGTGGTCTCTTCAGGTACCTCTGGGGTGTTCACCTGGTCCTCCCTCACTTCCTGTTCCTTTTGCTTGCAGACATGTGACTTTCTGTTTGTTGTCTTTCCCTCAGGCTCCGCCTCCTCGTTACAAGTAACGTCCCTTGCCTTACCTCGCGGCGTTTTCTTCTCCGGTGTCTTTTCATCGGGGATTCTCACAGTAGTGTTTTTGGCAGGTGTTGTTTTATCAGGAGTTTTTCTCAAAGGAGTTTTTTTGGCAGGTGTTTTTTTAGCAGACGTTTTTCTTACAGGAGTCTTTTTGGCAGGTATCTTTCTAGTCGGTTTTGTAGGGGGGGCTTTATCAGTGTCCTGTGTACTCTCTCCGTCAGCCTCATGGTCTCTGTCTACACTTAAATTCACCGCTTTCTTGCCCTGAGGGGTTTTCTTAGCTGAGCTCTTTTTAGCTGGCTCGTGGGTGCTCTTTTTGGCAGGGGTCCTCTTGCCTGGTTTTTCTCTAAGGCTTTCTTTGGCAGGCTCTGTGACGGTTTCATAGTCATTGTATTTGGGATTTTTTCTGCGTTGCCGACCTCCCAGTTTGGGTGTTGAATTTGAGGACTCTTCCAAAGGCTGTTCCCGTTCTGTGTGTGTGGGGGGTTGGAGGGGAAGGGAGGTGTAAATACATTATATTATGTGTTTTCCCCCCCCAGTACACTAATCAATTACAGCACTGAAATATTGTTCACATCTACATTTCGTAATTCTTAAAAATGCTGATTTAAAGATTTTAGGTTCATAATGCACTTATCACCCCTATGCTTAGTGCTGCTCATGTGGCTCAGTTGGTTAGGGCACTGCATTTATAGTAAGAAGGTTTATGGTTTGAATCCCACCATGACCTTGACGACAGGATACCACATATATACGAAAAGAAGTATTCTCGTTTGTAAATATTAAAATTTTACTCAATAAATAATTGGGCCATTCAGTCTTGCTTATACTATTTTGCCAGTTTACTTTTGTTGACACAACCTCCTGTGAAGCAACTTTTATTCAGATCTTTACTGCAATAAAAAAAGCAGACGACTAAAGGCTGAGACTTTTCCGATACCTTTGTCTGAAACAGCATTCGTGTTTTTTTCATCTGTAGATCGGGTAATGTCATTTTGCTCCTGCGTCTCCTCTCCATTTGGTAACCCCATGTTGTCCGTACTCTCCGCAGCTTCTTCCAACGTCCGGTCAACTTCGGCCATCAACACGAGTCAAGACACTCCGTCGGTAGTTTCACTGCAGCTTGCTGACACTCTTCGAAAGATTAAATATGTCTTCTACATTTGATAAGACTCACCAATAGAGAAGATTTAGATAGACTTAGACATAAAAGGTTAGAGAAAGATACGGAAAACGGGGTGGACTGGAAAGAAAATGAGTGAGAGTTTTGATGAGTTGGCTGTTGAAATAATTTAAGTGTTCGTGTGACTGAGAGTCAACTAGCTAGCTAAAGTCAGCATGTAGCAGCAGGCAACTCAACTGCTTATGAGAAATTAACCTATATTTACATTACTTGAAACGTTGCAATTAGTTCTAGACCAAAGATCGGACCAAACCGTCTAGCCTGATTAGCCTACTTTCTTGAAATGTTGGCTAAATATTGAATTTCATAGTTCTAGCTAGCTAGTAGTGGCTAGCATTTCTTTGAGCTGTTGCTCCAGGTTAGTTTACAACGTTCAGCACAGAACTGTCCACGCTGTCAGTGACCAATAATCGATACTAGCGTTCACTGTCAGCCGGTGTTGGCAATGTCAATGACGTGTGATACTGTCAAGCTATCGTTAGCTCACAAGCTAATTTGCTATGTAGCTATTAACTGTTTGTGCCAACATTGGCCAAAAACAGAATTATCTTCAGAGCTAGGAAACTAGGATATCATATGTTTACCTTCTGAAATAACAGCTACCTTAGCTCACTAAAGACATGGGGATAATCCCACTAATGTTCTTTGCATCCCCGGTGGCGCAAGCTGAAAGACCTCGTTCTCACCAACATGGCCTGAGTCACATCCTTCTATGGATCGAATCCCCAAACTAGCATCACGTCAACGGTTAAAATTCTCTAAGTGTATGCTACTGTAAAAAATGAACAACGATATTACCTACCTCTTTGATCAAATAGTTTCCAGTTGCTAAACTATACAGTTATCTGTTTATTCAACTGTTACAAAATATCAAACGTGGAGCACCGCCATGTTATTGTGCACACAAATCAGGCGTTATTTGGCTGCCTCCTTCTGGTGGAAAAGGAACACAACGTAAAAAGACAGCTGCAATACACCTAACTGCCACAGAAGGAGTGTATGGACACAAATCGCTGATCTCTATTGCTCTCAATCACATACAAAACAAAAATACTAAGAAATTGAGTCGAGGTCTAACCAAATAAGGAAAAAGTGACAAGTACAAGTTTAAGTTTATTTTCAGCTGTTATAGCACTGCTCCTACTTGAAATAGCAGCAGATAACTTCTAAAAAGAAATGTAGCAAATAATGCATTTATATTACAGGTTAATAATGATATACCAAATTTGTAACAATACTTTTTTGATGAATTAAAATTAAGCCCAAAATATTATTTTTTGAAGTGCTATGTGATCTACCCTCATTTTTTGGGGGGGGCTAACATTACTTAGCCACATTGTAACATAATCGAGAGTACGCTGTTTTTATTTATTCTCAGTAAGTAAAAAAAAACTAAAACAATGATCACAGGATACGTTTGATATGTCCATCCTCAGATTATCTTAATGCGCACACAGAGCTCTAAAACTTTTTTGTACAAAATCCAATGGACTTATCAAAGACGTCTATTCATAGCAAGAGCAGCAACTAGTCATGTCACTTTGACAGTTAAAAAAAAAGTGCATGCATGATCTCTCTAGTTTTGGTCATGAGCATAACAGACACAGGCTAGTGTTTCTATACCACAGACATAGGTTGTTATGGTTACAAAAGGCATCCGATGAATACAACATAAAGGGAAAAATGCACTTAATACAGAAGTCGAACAATTTGAACAAAAATATTTTCCTATTAAGATCGTTTTTTTTTTTTGTTTCTTTTTTTACATTGTTAAGGAGTTTGTTAATTAACAATCTTTCAATCTTTTTGTCTCGAATAACGACTCACCCCTCCCCAAAATACGCTTATTTCTTTCCTGATTCCTCACAGGTTTCGTGGAACAGAAGTGCACTGACACAAAAATATCAACAAGAGTAAAGAACAAACAAAAATACATTTACATAAATGTGTAGAGGAATACCATACAAACAGGAAGTAAAATAAATGAAGACAAATTCCCCTAATTCCATTCTCCTATATCGTCTTGACTGTATGAAAGACAGACGACTAGTAAACTAAATTAGATCTGAAATATTATCATCAAAGACACACAACCACCGACAGCCAGTCACTTACCATACACCACTATATCAAAGATATTATAAAAAGGCAGATTACATGAACACCACATGCTACTGGTTAAATATGTCTCTAGGAGTAGAGGTCACACATGGTAAGGTTATCATTCTAGAGGGTTTCGTACAGGAAGGCCATCTGCAATCTGTCACGAATCAAAAGATCAACGGGTTCATCAGAATCTTTTTTATAGATTACTTGAGTTTGTTGGATAATGTATGGAGCGTATGCACCTCATTGGAGCCCCAAAAAATACAGATAAAGGAATTGAATTCCGCCATATCTTTTTTTTTTATGAATCGAGGCTTTGATAATCATTTAGGACTCAAAAGAGTAGACAATCTATGGCATGGTGATATTTAATGAGACAATACAAGATTACCTAGTCACAGACCTGATCAAATCTATCCTTAAGAGAGTTGATAGGTGCAAGCCCTGCTAGACTAGTCCTAGGTCAGCACTATTCTGATAAGCTTGGTAGATACATGCCCTTGTCACACTGGTCCTAGATCAGCATTAATACTCTCACAGGTTTGTTATAATCCAATACCTAGATCGGTTTAAGTCCTATTAAGAATGATATAATACAAAAAGACCTAGGCATATGACAGCCTTTCCCTTCTGAGAATGTGACGACCATAGAGATAGACTTCTAGAGATCTATATCCATGGTGACGACAGTAGAATATGTGAATGACTGGTAGGAAGTTATATAGATCCATACTCTCTAGGCATACAATTCTGTATTTAAGTACAAGAAGCCAACGTATAAACATTAGAAAATACTGTGGTATTCTTTTTGTAAAGTAAAAAAAAAGGTTTGTAAAGTAAACAAAAAGTCAGATAAAATAGCAGTTGTTATAATTATTATCAAACTTGTTAAAAGAATATAAGACACATTTAAAAGTTGGCTGAATCAAAGTGTATAAGCATAAACGTAGACCACACACACCTCATGGCAATGCCTTTTCTGGGTTTTCATAGCAACCTAGTCTTTCATAGCAACCTAGTCTTGCCAAGGCCAACAACGTGCAAGCCTTGGTAAAAACAGTTGATATCGCAATTTTATATAACAGATAGTTAGACAGTAAACCTTTGAAGCAAAGAGAAGCGTCCTTCTGTGGGGAATAAAAAAAAAAACAATATGGGAATTTTAGGTGGTTGCTGTGTTAACCAGGTATCAGCCTCAAGCAGAGAAAGCTGTATGTGCTCCAATGTATGGAATCCAATCCACAAAGAAAACTCAGGCACTCACTCACTCTCTCTTTCTCTCTCTCTCTCTCTCTCTCAATTAAACCAGGAGTAGTCCTCGTAGACAGCATCTCGATGACCTAAAAATGACCTCCTCTTCTTCTCCTCTCTCCTCTGTCAATCTGAGCTGATCTAAAAACTATAGACAGAGAAAAATCTATGCAGTGAACAAAAAGGTAAGCCAATGATCTGCCTCCAACTTTCAACAAAACAGGTGTATGACATTAGCTCAGTTCAAGGAGACGAGATGAGGAAAGGTGGCAAGGAAAGGAAGCCATAAGACTATCAGGTCGGTCGTCGTTATTTTTAGGTGTTGTTCCTCGGTCGCTTAGCAACCTCACTGTTGGCCTCCATGATCCCGGGTCTCTTGAGAGACCATTGGTCAAACTGTCTCGGTCCCTCAACGTGCTCCTCGACCTCCGATTCGCTGCTGGACGTGCCACTGCTACTGCTAGTCCCGCCGAACGTTGCAAACGACTCTTTCCTCTTCCCGTTCCCTTTCCTTTTCCCTCCTTTCTCCTTCCTCTTCCCGCCGATCCTGTCCCCCAGCCCTGACCCGATGGTGGGCTTGTCCATCGGCACCATCTCCCCGGCCGCGGTCATGCCGCCCAGGTCCGGCCCGCCCTGGATGACCCGGCGGGCCACGTCCACCCAGGGCTCCAGGGGGGTGTAGTGGAGGACGGGTTGGTGCTGCTCCGGGTGGGGAGGGGGCAGCTGGGGAAGGAGAAGCTGCTGATCCAATAGCGGGGGCGGAGGCTGCTGCTGCTGGGCTGGGTGCGGTGGCAGGTGGAGGTGTGGTGGTGGTGGCTGTTGGTGGTGGTGGTGGTGGTGGTGCTGGGGGTCGTGGTGAAGGTGGGGCTGGTGATGGTGGTGTAGCTGGTGCTGGTTCAAGAGGAGAATGACAGAGATTAGTGCAACAGAACCGAACCCAACAGGATATAACATATTGTAAAATAATGGCTTGACATAGATTATTGTAACAGAATCGTACAAAATGGAATACAATCTAATAGAATTAGACGTAAATATAATTAAAAACAATATAAGAGAAAAATTATCTAAGGCCCGGTTTCCCCCACCAGGATTAAGCCTAATTCTCACTGTCAGTGGAGATTGAAAATGTTTTTTAGTCGAGGACTTTGCTTAATCCCTGTACGGGAAACCAGGCCTAAGTATACAGAAGTGAACATAACAAGTGAATGTAAGTAATAATAATAAAACAATATAGAAGTAATAGATAGATCTACTGCTTGTGTTTCTATAATACATCAGGGATGCTGTGTGTTACCTGATGATGATGATGATGATGATGATGGTGTTGATGGTGGAGGTTTTGTTGGTGATGAAGGTGATGTTGGTGGTACTGATCGATGATCTGCTGGTCCACGTTGTGGACAAACTCCTTGGGTTTGTTCTTTAGGAACTTCTCAAACTTGGCGCAGGCTTTCTTGTTGGTCACAAACCAGTCCTGTGTTGGAATAAAGGGAGAGAGAAAATTAAAATAATATATTTTTTAAATGTAAACATTTAAAATTAAATAATGCAGTGACCATATGCAGTATGTTAGAGGTTTTACTTGAGAGTGGACTGAGTTGATATGGTATTTCACGCCGCTCTCAGAATTAAACTCCTTGTTACATATCAGGCACCTGTATTTTCCTGCCTCAAAGTCCCCCTGCAAAAACACAATAGACCATAGAAGAGCAGTTCAGTCAGATTTAGCGTCACACGTTTAATCCTGCAAAATGTGACAAACACAAACACAGTCATGTATTTTAGTTGAAAACGAATAGTTGTTTTAGCCTTTTATGATACTTGATGAGTGTCTTTGATGTGAGGTGTGTGTGTGTGTGTGTGTGTGTGTGTGTGAGGTGTGTGTAAGGTTGGTTTAGCCTTACCCTGGTGCAGAGACCAAGGTGGGCTTTAAGTCCAGACACACTAGTGTACACACAGTCGCAGCCCTAGGGAAAAAAATACACCGCTAAAGTTTAACATTTCAAAAATACACAGGAAAGTTTGTTTGACTATTATAGAATTTGCAACAAACAAAACTGTCCAAAAGGCCATCTCCATTGTACCTGGTTGGGACACTGGACCTTCCTCTGGAGTTTGACCTCGTTTTTCCACTTCCTCAGAACTTCCTGGCTGAAGGCAGGCAGGCCTGGCCGTGCATACTTTAACTGCAAATAAAACAAATCATAAACAAATATTAACATTTAACAACAGATAATAAATAAAATGAATATTAATATTTAACAACAGATAATAACATATAAAACCACCTTCAATGTAAAGACAAAAATTGTAAATACATTAAGCCATGTACATTAAAAACAAGATACAGAGAAGTTATAAATTAAAACGTGTTGGTATCTTATTTCTTCTACCTTCCTGGATTTCTTATCCATCCTCATCTCGCTGTTTATCCTGTCCTCCATTCCCCGTGTGTTCACCCCTTACTCCTCCTCTCCCATCATTTCCCTTTCTTCTACCTCATCCTCTCCATCCCGTTTATCCTGTCCTCCTCCTCCTCCTCCCTGTTTTCCCTCCACTCCTCCTTCTTCTCACTCCTTCTCCCTTTCCTACTGCGTTTCATGTTAGCCAACACCAGGTATTATAAACCTGTTTTCTTTGGTCAATAGTCAGGCACCCTCTATCTATTGTTCATTTCTCCTTCATCCTCCTCCTCTCTTTCCTCTCCTCCACCTCCTCCCTGTTTACCTTCTTCTCGTCTGGCACCAGGTCCTTGAGGACCTTCCTCTTGGGCCATTCCTTGGACAGCTCGTCGTTGGCTATCTCCGCTAGGTGGAAGTCTGCTACCTGGGCAGACATGCGTTTGATGCGTCCGCTGGCCGTTCTTTCTGGGTTGGTTTCCCTCTCAGCCTTAATGGCCTCCTCTTCCTCACTTGGCTGGGGAACCTGCTACGGTCATAGAAAAACATATATAACACATAAATACATAGTTTATAATACAGAGTTCTTATACATAATTCTAATAT
>JAVQIZ010106881.1:0-12381 GCA_036023535.2 Galaxias brevipinnis
CTACAGGACCCACTGCAGACGACGATGTCACTAATGTGCGTACGCCTCGGCTTCTGTCAGGACCTCATCTAACAGTCACTGGTGTCCGAATGGCATTACTCTGAACTGGTACAGACCACGCCGCACTCTGAAGGTTGTCGGCTTCTTGGACTTCTCGGTAAGTGGAACCTGTCGGTGTCCCTTACAGGGATCCCTAGACTTCCTTATTAAGGGTTTTTGTGTTTTATTAAAGCTTTCTACCAGCCCATCTGTCTGTGGGTGAATAGAATAAGTATTTTTTCCCAGCAAACCAGAGGAGGTTTTACACCCCTTTCAGGAGATTTGAGGTGAAGTTAGTGCCTTGATCAGTAATGATTTCTCCGGTATCCCCACCCTAGAGAACAATTGAATGAGGCAATTAGCGATCAGGTGGACCTTAATCTCTCAGAGACTGCTAAATATCTGTATCTGTAGCACTGCATTGCTCCAGTGGGCCTACACAATCCATGGCTATCCTAGAGAAGGGAAACTCGATAACAGGCATAGGCATAGGAATCTCCCCTTCAAGCTGGTGTGGTCAACTGACACTCCGGACATGACATGCCAAACTAAACAGTGTCACTATACTGACGAGGCCAATGTAAATTATTCATCATTCTGAGGTCCGTTTTAGCCAGTCCTGGATGGCCTGCCTGCCCAGGGAACTTCAAGAACAGTGTGCCTCAGGCTACTTGGTACCACTATTTGTGGTCTCTGAGACACATTTAGCCATTAGGGGTTTCAAGGTCAGATCTGCTCTTTGCAATGCAGCCAAGTTACTGGGGATGACTCTCTTAAATTATCTGGAGTTTGTAATGTCATATCCAGTGTAGTTGGGCAGTCTTCCCTCCATGTACACTTCCATCACACCTTCGGGCCTGCATTCAGTGTCTCTGCGGCTAACTTGGGACTTGGTACGCGAACGTCCGTGACTGAAGGATGTGTGCTCATGTATGTGCTGGGCTATGAGTCTTTGCTAGCATGTGTGATGACTTGGCTAACCCACTTCATCACACAAGTGGAGAGGCAGGTGGAGGTGGATTGAAAACATGAAAAATAATGAGATAATAAAATGAAAGACAGATAAGGGGTAAAAAATGCCCTCGCAGGTGGACAAGAGGAGGGAGTGGCAGGAATAAAGGGAGTAGGGTGAAGATAAGAGAAAGAAACAGGTTCAAACTGGGGCACACAAAATCAGAGTAACAATCCCAGAAATATGTCAACATTTGCTAGTAACATCAATTCAGAGGGAGAGGGGAAAAGGCATTTTTCTTTCTGTCCAGGCTCTGGAGCGTCATAAAGTAGGTGAAGCCCCTCTATCTCCTCTCCTTCCTGGATGGGACACCCAGACGGATCTCGCAGACTAGCCCGGAGGTAAAAGGGCCGTCCTGTCTGCGGATCACGCTCTGTCTGGGGAACAGTGAAACCAGGCAGGCCACCGGGAATGAGTGTGCACGTGTGCGCTTGTGTGAGAGAGATTGTGCAAGAGTGTTTCTATTTTTGTGTTTGTGTGTGTCTGTTTTTCTGTGTGTGTGTGTGTGTGTGTGTGTGTGTGTGTGTGTGTGCATGCGTGCGTGGTGCTAGATGGACCAATTACTGCTCTACACTACTAAAACAGATCCCGTTTACAAGCAGCGGAACATCCTGTGCGATACTTAGGGCACTCTGGGATTTCAGAGTGCGAAGCCTCGTGTCTGTCGAAAGAAAAACTCACCCCTCAGCTCAACCCCATTCCACTCTCCTCTCTCCGTCTTCTAGACAGCAGCTAATGAACAAGGGACGTGCAGGGGGGACCACAACATATGAAAAAAATTATCCATTTCACAGAATATGATTTAAACTCCTAAATGAAATAGTTAGCAAGTTCTATATTAGCCCATGTTATGAAAAAAAGTAATAGATACGTAAGTTATATACAGTAGTTGTTAGCCTTTAGATTTTGTCTTTAACAAGTGGCTTTTAATGGCTCTATAGCACGCCAAAACTCTACTCACATTTCCTTCCAACTTCAACCTCTTGTCACCTGACTAAAGGTGGGGGTCGTCACGCGTGTCCTACTGAGAAATAAAAGTGGCGAAGGAGCCTGCAGAACAGGGAGGCCGCGAGAGTGGTGAGTGAAACCCTATCCTCACCTTTAAGAAGAGGCCAAAGCACCTCTCGACCCTGGGCCACACATTTCAGACTGAACTCTGACCCCATGACCACACTGGTGGTGTTAGGTGCCTCCTCCAGTCATTCACACACACACACACACACACACACACACACACACACATTCTGACACCCTCTGGCTAGGGGGCAGGCAGCCATTACCTGGAGATTGTATCAGTGTCAATAATGGGGTATTCATGATCCCTGGGGTATAACATAGGGGGCCGGCGCCTGATCTCGCCATGAAATGTTAGTGTGAAACAACACCGTCTGAACTCTCAGAATGACGATGCAGAGGTCTTTGCCCACCGCTTGAGAATACATCTTTGTTGAAAACTGCTTTTCTCAAAATGTCCAACAAATCCCTATGTAAAAGGACATAGTATAGGAGTCCACGATAGATACCCTCTGAGAGACGGAGACGCTTGACAAACCCAGTGAGGCTGCTTCGATGATACAGTGAGCTACAGCTGCGGAGGCCTTAGTAAAAGCACATGTTCTCAACACAGCGGGACGACAACAATCTCCCTTTTCGACTTGAGAATGTTCATCGGCGCTGTTGTTTCCATTTCAAAGACAGATTCCTCAGGCAAACTGGAGGAGGAATGCTGCACAGCCCTTATCGATGTCGGTAGCTGGAGATCTGGAATGGCCTCGCTTTGTTGGACGTTTATCTCTCTTATAATTGGCCATTGTAAAGCTGTCTCTCTGGGTTTTGTTTGGTATCCCCAGTGGCCAATGCCGCCATCTGGCCCTCACAAAGATGAAACGTGAAAACGTCAGAGAATAGGAACTCTTATAATGGATATTTCATCTCATATGATGCTGGACAAATTCCATCATTCTCGTCGTCTTAACAGTCACAGGGCGGACAGGATACCGCCGGTCTTTCAATTAAGCTACCCCCATAATTTAAAAGGGGTTTGATCAAGCCAAAAAAGGAGATTCAAGCAAAAACATGAAACAACAATTTTATCCTAAACTCTCAACTTGCTTTCACAGTGTTGGCCCATGGTGTCATGCAGGTGGTATCCACACAAAAAGCTTGGGCTCTGAGTTACCAACCATAGTAGTCATAGTCAACCCTGTATAAATGGTTCATTGAATCAGAAATTCTGGCATCTCTTTGCCAAAGTGCAGGTGTATGCAGCGCACAGCCAAGTCTTTGTACTGAGTACCACGGCAATTTGATTATGGTGAGAGCACCTGCTGTGTTCTTCGCCTATAAACATGTCTCAGAGCTTGTCAACTGAATGACTATATGAAAATCTAAGTCATTAATTTTTCTTTTTTTGAGGGGGGCAGGGGGGCAAACGTTTAACGGACGCATTGTAAAAACATCTCCAATGTCAGTAGAACAAAAATCACACGCAAAACGAAGCAATGCCTCTCCAATGTCCTATGAACAGGTGGCTGGCAGTCTAAGGCATGGGAACGTATACTATCTGCCTGTGCAGCACGGCGCACTATGAGTGAGTTAGTGCGTCCAGCATCAGTGTATACCCTAGGCGCACTATCTCAGAGAGCCGGAGACAGAGGCCCTGACATTGGGACGTGGCGGTCCGAGGAGGGTCAACCCCTTCTGGGCTCCCCCTGTGCACAGATCCCTCTTTATGCTCCTGTTTATTATGGTCCCAAGTAATCCATGCCTTGTGCACTACACCAGAGCCGCCATATGTCAACATCTTACTGGTGGTTCCCAGAGTTCCAAACAACAGATAGGGTGCAGTGAACCTACCGTGTAAACTTTATACAACACATTCAGCAGAACTGTAATTATTTACAAAAACCAGCGCATGGGAATCTTTTGCTCTGTCATGGGTGATCTTTTTTTTTGTCTTGATGAAGCACAATGCTGTTTTGTGAACAAATTGTGCTAATAGAAATAAAAATTTAATTTGAAAAGAGACATTGATAGGTTGGTAAGATTAAATGTATCAAATGGTGCACTCGGAGGGGTCTTTGTTTGCGAAGGTGACAAAGGATTTAAATAGGAGACGTTGTAAGCATTGAGCGTGAGTGGAGTTATCTCACCGGTTTGTTTATGTCAATGTTTCACCTATGGGGTTTAGTGCCCGTCTGATGGAAAGTAATGGAAAATGTAGCCCACCTTTCCATAATACAGGCGTGGCAAGGAGGGGTGGGGGTGGTTGCTGGGAGGGGGGTGTATTTTTGTGAGCACCCCTACAATGCCCCACCTGTGCCTCAGCCATACCCCAGAGGACCACCCACTTAGGGAGAAAGAGGGCAGTCGAGAATCCCTATAACCTCTTTGGGTGGGCAATAAGGCCTTGAGCTGAAGTGGTGTTTCAGACAAGTGAAAGACTCAGGGGGAAACACTCTTGTACAAGAGAGAATGCTATCACACCACAACTGAATAGCAAGGCTTGGGTTGAACTAAAGGGGAGTTATTTCACGGCATCCCGTTTGTGTGTGTGTGTGTGTATATATATGTATATATATATATATAGTATGTAGTATATATTTAGATACATTCTTAACTATTGGTACACTGAAATCTATTATATTTTTTTGCATATTATTTGAATTTGAACTTTTAAATGCACACATTTAATTTCGGTCACTCGGCTTTGACCAGCTGGCTGATATAGCACTAACCTAAGATAGGAGACATTAGCCTCCTTACCTTATTGTTTGGCTTTGGGCTTTAATCTTTAAGTCAGTGAACATGTAGCATAACCATGCGCAAAAAAACAACATGTGGTACACAAGGTCTATATCAAATTATTGTATCAAAATTGGGCCACTGTCACAGTGTATGGTCAGAGCAAACAAAACTTTTAAGGTAACACAGTTACCAATCTCATCTGATCACTGACCGTCAATTCAATGTCTACTAGTTCAAATAAATCAAAGCTGTGAATCCTATCCTGCGGCCAGGGCCTGTGCAAACTCGGTCGATAAGCCGCCCATGTGGTTAAGAGCAGGGATAAGCCTCTGCCTCTCTGCATGTTCTCTTCTATCTATCAGAGTGTGTGTGTGTGCGTGTGATTGATAGCCGAGGAAAGAGGTGAAGGCTCCCTCCCCGGTGGTCCGAGCATGGAAGGAGCCACTGTGCAGCCACCACCGCTGCCGTCGTCTTTGACCCGCGTCGCCGCGTCGTTGACGTCAAACTGACCGAGCGATCCTCCTCTGGGCCACCGCGAGGCCAGATAACACGCTGTCCAGTCCACGGCTTCAACTCAAGGCAAACATGGAAGGGGAAGAGGAACACCGCGTCCTCACTGCTGGCTGTTGCGAAAGACGCGATAAGGTTTGTTTGGCTCGCGCTTCTTCTCGGAAGCTCGTCCCGTCTCGTTCTCACTTTCGAAAAGGGAGCGTTGTCGCGGCCCAGACCGTCCCTGCGGCGCACGTGTTACGGTGGAAAATACGCGGAGGATAAGACAGCTCAGGAACACTATCCCATGTTCAAATAAACAGAGGTGTGTGGTGCCCGAAGAACAAACACACATTCATTAGGCGTCTCGGGCCCCGAGCGCCAGAGTGTTTGAGCGGCGATGCACACACACAAACAGAGAGACACATATGCACGCAGTCCACCCCCCAATTAGACAATCAAACAGCTCCGCTGACCCCTGGCTTCCCCGGGGTTGTGAGTTTACACCCCGACACAGGACGCCCAATCCTGTTTACCCCAGGACCTGACTGATGGATTGTATTGTTTGGCCTTTCGCAGCTATAATTGGCTCTGTTGTATAGGTTAAGGCTTGGGATATATTCTGCAGACCCCAAACATGCCACACATGGCCCCTGGGTCAATAACACTCCTATCAGCCCAAGGCCCTCTAAATGGTAAAAGGGTCAGGAAGGAGCTGCACTGGCTCTGCAGCGACATCAGTCGTCGGCCTTGACTTCACCATCCCCTCATCCAGCCCCTCCGGGATCAGACACACAAGCTCAGCCAAGCATGCCTTCTTAACCACCCCCCCACCAGTAAATATTTAGCCAGGCCTCCAATAGTGTGACACACTGCCAGTCCAAACAACCAGCTAAACAACTATCAGGGGCACGATCTGTATACCTCTCCGCCTCATTTATGTATCAGAGTGTAAATAGCGTGTCAATATAGTATTTTGTTTTCGTAACACTGAGAGATTCTTTGTGCACTTGAGATGGCAAAATAAATGTGCAAGCAATTTAGGCTACATGTTAGGCTGTAAATTCAGCTGAAACCCATGAGTGGCCTGTATTTCTTAAGGCGACTGCTGGAGAATTTGGGTACGAGGGTTGTGAAGCGTGTTAGGCAGGGCAAGCAGCCTCCACTTGACATACGCATGTAGGACAGTTTAACAAACCTGAGGCAGAGAGTTACTGTGTCACAGTAAAGGTACAGGCACCGGCCACAAAGAAAATAAATGAACATCATAACACGTCCATTGCAGGGGATTGAAGAGATAAACCTGCAACAAACTCAACAGTGTTTGGATGTTATTGGTGGGATCAAACCGCAACAGCACACTGTGCAATTGGTCATACAAATATTTGGAGTTCGTAAGTGGGGATAGTTGGCAGTCTCCGTCCTCAGAGCAGCATCAAAACCACAGGTTGAAATCTTCTTTCCCAAAGAAGGGCAAGTTTTGAACGCATCTCGGTGTCCAGTTATAGTGTGCAAATGATTTATGGACAAGTCTTCTCCCCCCTCTGTTTGTTTGCAGGGGATCTCTTTTCAAGTCAGGCCAGCTCTCACTCAGATATCAAAATCAACAGAGCTTGCTAGGTGGGCCAAGTTAACCTCAAGAATAGTGAGTCACAGTTGATTTTGCATGTTAATAAAAAACATACCCCGTGGCCCCTGTGTCTTGGCTTATAAAATAGCCACACACTTCCCCTTTGGCACTCCACTGCTAACTGCAAAACAAGAATTCAACCGTTAAAAAGATGACCACAAACTTTTATAAGCATCAATGGCACAAACTTTCTCAAGCCACACTCCATTTCTTCCAAATTATTACATCGGATTTTTTAATGAAAAAAAAACAAATAACATTTCCCTCCGAATCGATCTACTTCAGGAGCACTGCCTCGTGTAACGGTGTTAAGACACTGAGATCAAACCTCTTCTTATGATCTAGTAGAAGACAAGAGAGTGTCCTGCTGACATAGTCTAGTCAGTCTGTCAAGACACAAGATGGATGACCCGCAGAGGGAAGCTCTTTATCGGAGTCTTTATACATCTCAAGTCAATAAAGTACACTTAAAGTCTTTGGTGGTCCTCTGGTGCTATCAGCATCTGGAATGCAGCAGCACAGTAGGGGACCACAACCAAAAATCCCCACGCTGTATCTTTGCAATTAGCTTAAGATAAACTAGGGTTTTGCACTGTCCTGATTTATACTTCGTTCCATAAAATATTTACAACTCGAGCGTTCCCACAAGAAAGACGAAAAATGCAGCCTGTGTTTATGGTATTTGGCTCTATTTAATTTGTTGTCTGCTTCAAATAGCCACGAGGGAAGTGAGGGGTAACGTTGGTGTCTGCTTGCCTGTTTTTGTTCATGGGTGCATGTATACGTGTGTGTGCGCACGTGCAAATCCAGGTCCACAACAGACACCACACATGTGTGGATGACATCTGTGTGCCAGCTCAATGAGACAGACACTTGTCTCTGTGATGGAGGGTTTGAGAAATGATCGGGACAAGCAGTGGCAGACAGGGCGATGACCCCACTCCTCAGAGATGGACCCTGCAGAGAGGGGCCTGAGGCCGGGGCCCCCACTACTCAATCACACTGAGTCGAGCCTTCATTCACTGGGACTGACACCCAGACCACATCCTGACACAACCATCCCCATCCCAACCGGCAGCTAATTGGAACCTTAAGGCCAGAAGAGAAACAGAGCATCAGACTAACAAAATGATGTGCATGACAAATCGGAAGCTTTTATCCATTAAAGACTTGGGTGATACATGTCGTGTAAAAGTGTAGGGTATAATGTTAGAGGAAAAGCACCTAGACATAAAAAACAAGGTATGCCGATGTCATACTGTGTTGTGCAGTGGCAAGACTAAAGAATAAAAAGTTGCAAGTTTGCACAGCCACAGAACACAACTCGCTACATCGGTCATGACCAAATAACATGAAAAGCGTAGGCCCAAAGAGCAGAGCAGACCACAGTTTAAACTACATTTAGGGTTACATCATGAAAATGTATTCTCTAACAACTGGGCGGTGTTTTTTTGTAGACCTACTTTGGACTAACTGAAAGGGATAAGAACAAAAACATCCTGACACGAGAGGCTGGCACATTATGAAAATGACTCATTCCTGGTAATCAGATCCGTTTTCCGGAACGTTTTCAAGAACAAGGGCCAGAGGAGGAAATATTACTCTGAAACGAGACCTCAAAACAAGTCACAGGGACAATAAAACCCAGTGGGTTCCCAAACCATGACCTTTGTGTGGCGGGATGAAAAGAAATATTCTAAAACAAATTCCCTACCACACCTAGCCGCCTTCTCTAGAGCGACTATTTCAGTCTCCTCTTCCCTTTTCCAATGTAAAACGATCCAAGCCGAAGACTTCACGTAAACCAGGATTTCACAATTGGCCGCAAGCACTGGGACAGTGAAATAGGGTTCAATTTGGGTAGAGCGAGTACAAAATAAAAGTGTTTTACTATCATACCAACAACGCCTTCAAATACTCATGCTAAGGACCACCTTGAGAGAAAACATTTCTAAATAGTAGGAAATAAAACAAATAAAACTTGACTCGACATGCCTTAATCTAAATAGGCCCTCAATGGGATAATAAGGCTGGCACTTCTTTCAGCCATTTTGTTTGAACTATAAATGTTCCATATATATGTCTATATAAAATACACTTCATTCAGGCCGTCTTAGATCATAAGTTGATGTTTATAGAGTATTAACTGAGAATTGATGGCCGACCTTTTTTTTTGACCCAAGAATTTGAAGCATAAACTTGCTGGTGTAGTTAATAAGAAAGGTACAAATTGCTTGGAAAGGCAATGACATTGCTTAGATTGGAGCTTGCGTCAATTGCATCTCTTACGGAGTGAATCAGGACAAGTATTTAGACTCTCTCGCCATGATGGCATGTAATTCGACGGTTAACAAATCCTTATTTGAATTTGCCAGTACGAGAGAGCTTTCAGTATTTAAATAGGATGTGCTAGAGATGCTCAGTGTTTTGTTTTTCAGTCCATTTATGTAAAAAAAGAAATAACTTTAGCTAGTTGTACACGGTTTAGTGTATCCTTCAGTTGTCACACATGTACAACAATGTACGTACATACTCACATGAGAGACTATGGCTCTCTCATGTCAGCGGAGCGGTGCAAAGACAATATTTAATTAAATAAATCGAATAAAGATTCAAATCCCTACAAACAGTTAAAACATGTTACAAGTGCATTATTGTTTTCCCAAGTGCATTATGGTGTTTGCCCAAATCAATAGGTCACAAAAACACAAAAACATATCCCCCCCCCCCCCCCCCCCCCACACACACACACACAAGCACAGGCGATTCTCTTGGCTGATTTGATTGCCATAAGGTGAGAGGAGCACTCGACAGCCATAGCGTACCTGATGGAGAGTGCCTGAGAGGCCAAGCCATAACAGATGGGCCGAGGGAGTGCGGGGTACTGAGAAGGAGAACGGGAGGGGGAGAGAAAGGAGAGCACCGGCAGTCGGGGACCACCATCAATGATGCCCACACCAGACCGCACTTACCACTCTTCCCCCTCCCATTCATTTGCAGCGCAGTGATGCTAAACTGTAATGAATCTGCAATTTGCACACATATGTGCGCTGCATAACATGGTACTACTTTGGGGTCTGTTTAACCCCTACTGGAAACATTTACAAATAATTGGACCGAGAAAAGACATCCATCTGTGAATTAACCCCTTACTGGCCTTTGGGATGTGGCACTTCCTAAGTTCCAATTGTAGGAATTGGGAGACAAAGAGACAAGCAACACTCGAGGTGGAGATGCTTTGTTCCATTCCAGGCAGACTACAAATGATCAAGTATTTAAGCAAACCTATATCCTATATCACCTTTCAGTGCCTTTAGCTCTTTGGGACCACGTGGGAGACTTTCAGAGGCAAGGGAGCAACAGCATTGGCCTCTGGGGAAGACAACCGCCATAGAAAATGACCAAATGCAGATCTGTTCCCTCTCCACTCCAGTGGCTGTGTCTCCCTCTGTTACCTGATGACCCTGAGTGTGTGATTCTCCATGGGCACGTGCACTCAAATTAATGTTTTCTGCGGATACGGAATCAAATGTCACACACAGTTGCAGACTACTTCATCTTCCCAATTTATGCAACTCAGTGTGTGTGTGTGTGTGTGTGTGTGTGTGTGTTAAAGTGCTTGTGTGCGTCTGTGTCTGCTTGTCTCGTGTCACCAGGCTAGGGAGCCCTGGGTGGCTTCAGTTACTCACACAGCGTGTGTACTTTAGCTGAGCAGTGCCCTAGGACAACTCCGGGGTGGTACGGACGGAGGAGGAGGAAGAAGGCTGAAGTCAAGGCAGTGTGGTCTGATGGTTGAAGCCAGTGATTTAGAGGCTGTTGATACCGGGCAGACAGCCCAGGCACCACCACTGACTCACTGTAGATGACTCTGTAAGTAAGTCACTACACTTCAAAATGTCCTTATGTGTTTACATCCATTCAAGTGGAAATCAGGCGCGCACACGCTGATGGAAATTGCTACTGGTTCTGATCCCCCCCCCCACCCTCTCTTTTTTTTCTCTCTCTCTCCCCCCTAAGCTTTCATAAACAGATGGTCGAGGCTCATTAAGCTGTTGTCAGGACTATTAATGACATCGTGAACACTTTCCATGCTCGGTGTGTCGGGACATGGAACAGCCAGAGCCCGGGCCATTAAAGAAGGTGTGAGAGTCACACAATGCCGCTGTGTGCTAGCTTGTGGGGGGATAGATCTGATGAAAGAGAAGTGTCCTTCACTGGATGGATGGCTGTGAACAGCATGCTGACATTAATGGTTTAAAGTAAGAGGTGGTACTCTGACTCAAGGGGAATGATATAACTTTGCAGGCGGTTTCATAAATAAAGCTTCTCACCTTTCTCTTCTTTTCAATGTCAACAAAACATCATACCACCAAGTTAAATATCACAACTATGTCAATTAAAAAGCACTGATTTTCGGATGGAGAAAAACATTTAAAAAACTCTACCATGGAGATTTCCCACAAGCTCCGTAAGCTTATGATTATGACTGATTCATTGAGGCAAGGCAGCAAATTCACCAGAGCTAACTACATGCTGATGTTCCTATTTACAACTACACAGAGGAAGACTATTTCTGTTCACACACTGAGTATGTTTCTCATTTTTTTGCATCAATACAGTTCACACAGGGACTGAGTCTATGATGTCTGGGAAGTAGGCCTACAGCTCCTAGGTGAACCCAACCATGGGTTATCCAACACTGGAGACAGTGGAGAGTATAGGCTTTTAGGTGCACCACCATGCTGTGATGTGTGAGGTGTGGTTTGCGTGCCTTGAAGGAAAAACGCAAATGGAGAGCTGTCATCAGTTACTCGTCAGAAATGTCGGTGACTCAAATATTGTTATCTAATCTGTTGCCTCGGCCATTTTTTTGTACATGTTCCGCCTGTTCTGTTGTAGAAATGTATGTCTTAAATTGCACTTTATATGACTGAAGTTCTTTTTGCGAACCCGAGGTTGGAACAAAAGCTCAGCGAGCTCCAGACAGACCCATGCTGTTGATTCTGGTGTGGTTAAACGCAAACCGAACCATAACCCTCTTGGACATTCTATCCCCAAAGAGGGTCAAATGCTGAGTGCAGGAGAATTCCCTGACTGACCGTGCAACAATGTGTGTTCAAAGCAGGCGGTTTGTTTGTAGAGATAATAATTATCATTGTATGGCAAAACATTTTTTATTAAGCATAGCTACATCAGTGATCCAGGGGACTGTGCTAGACTTACAATACATACAAACTTGAAAATAGAAAGACAATTGTAAAATCTACTCTCGTCAGTCATGGTTTATGGTGATATTGTGTATATGCATGCATCCCCAACTACTTTAAAGTCCCTTGATGCAGTTTACCACAGTGCTTTGGATTTTGTAACTAGGGATAGTTTTAGAACTCCTCATTGTACACTGTATACAAAAGTAGGATGGTCCTCTCTTAGTGATAGGAGAGAAAAACATTGTCTCTTTTTT
>JAVQIZ010106890.1:0-11530 GCA_036023535.2 Galaxias brevipinnis
CTTTGATGAGGCACCGCTACTTCCATGCATTGGCATTAGAGCGCCGCACGCCTACATACACACGCCCACTCAGAGGCATTCACACAAACACAGACAAACACACACACACACACACACACGCACCCACTTTGTGACCCCCCTGACTCCAGACGGAGCTCTCAAGGGCCTGCCTCACACAATTTGAGGACACAGGAGCAGGAGAGGTGCCCTGAGGCTTGAACAGATGGTTACAGACCAAATGGAAGTCAAAAGGCACCGTTCTGATCACAAAGGTGACGCCAGGCAACAGGTAGGGGGGACAGGATGACTAAGTAGACTTCGTTCGACTGACAACTTAAAACAGTGTAGGGCTAATTGCGCGTGTCTGAGTTTGGAGACAGTGGTGTGTTGGCAGAGGGGCTGGTGGAAGTCATTACCATAGAGGGTTAGTTAACGTTCAGTAGTGGAACATCGTGGCTCTAACGTTCTTTTCTGGGGCGCTCTCAATGGTTTTGACTTCCCAAACGTGCAACTCATATCAGTTGTTAGATAGCAAGGTGACACATTTGAGTACGTTTTTGATCACTTACAAGAAGAGTAACGGACTAGGCAAGAGAAGAACAGACAGACCGAGACAGAGAGACAGGCATAGAGAGAGCGAGAGAGATAGATAGAGAGAGAGAAAGAGAGAGAGAGAGAGAGAGAGAGAGAGAGAGAGAGAGAGATGCAGGGAGATTTGGACTGACTGCCGGTTAACAGTGTTTTCAGTCTTAGGTTCATCAGCATATTGGAAGGTCACTCGTGATGTCACTGTGTTTCCCCTCTGCCATAGACTTTAATGCACTGTCTAGTTTGTCCCTGACTCACTGTGATTTCCCTGTATCTTTAGTACCATCTACGTTTCTCTGTGGTTAAGTGTGTGTGTGTGTGTGTGTTTGTGTGTGTGTGTGTGTGCAAGCATGGTCATGTGTGTGCACGCGTGTGTGTGCGTGTTTGTGCGTGTGAGGCATCCTTTGTGGCTGGCCTACAGAGAGTGGCTCACTAGTTGGTGGAGAGGTTAGTGCTTTAGGGCACCTTCCAAGGAGATCACCCACAGATTCCTGTGTTCTGTACAGCTGCGAATAGCTGTGCATTTCACTTTGTGTCTCTGTACTTTTCTCTCCTAGGGTTTGTAGAGTTTGCACTTGCCCACACACACATACACACACACAAAAAATACACAAAAGCACTCAGCGATCTGACCTCTGCTGTAGTTTTGATGTTTTTGACGCATTTAAAACGCCTATGTGGGATTGGGAAATTCTGCAACGGATTTTCTTGCTCTTTAGCTCAATTCTTTTTCTTTTTTTTTTTAACTTAATCTGGACTGATAATATTGTCCATTTTTAGGGGAGGAAATGTGAGAGAACGAGTGAGTGGGCGAGTGAGTGGGTGAGTGCGTGGGTAAGTACGTAGTGAATTAGAATATGTTAAAGTCTGTATGTGTTTTGAATACATTTGTGCATGAAAGAGTTTAAGAGAGAGAGAGAGGCTTTAACAAAGGCTTTCCAGTCACAAAAGACTGCCATTTTGACTTTCCTTGTTGGCAAGCTACGTAATTAACACAGGATTTTATTGTAAACAAACAAGATTACACTAGATTTCATTTATTATCATCAATTTGGAAATTGGTAATTCCGTCCAATGACTACTGTCCGATTAGTCATTTTCACGCTCACTTTTTTCAACTCCCTTCAACTGCCATTGTGCATGACGAAAGGGGAGAACAGATCTGTTCAGGTAGGAGAAAAGAGTTTGCCAATCGGTGGTGAAAAGTATACAGAGGAAAACAATAGCTGCTCAGAGGGTTAAATGCCAAGGACAGAAGTAAGAGAACTCGACTAGTGCTGCTAAATGGTCCAGTTACAAACAGCGGGCATCTCGATGCTCTGCTCGTCCAATCTGTTGATGATGCTCTCACACAGCACTCCCTCTTACGAGGATGATAATGGGTTATGTCTAATCTACAGTGTGCGGCCCCTGTTGCCAAGCCTTCATCACTGTGAAGCAATTGCATGTTCAATCCTGCCGTTTAAAAAAAACCAAAAAAACTCCCCTTTTGATCCGACAGGCCATTTCGCAGGCATGAACTTTTTTTTTTTTTTTTTCAGCAGCGCTTAAATTGTACTTTCAAATGAATCTGTGCCCTGTGTTTCCTGCTAACTGTGTGTGAGCGTGAGAGAGCCCGGTGGAGGTGAGACCCATTACAGAACATGTCGACGGAGACGGGGAAAGAGAGGGGAGAAAGAGAAAGAGTGTGCGTGTCACTCGGTGGTGTTCAATGAGTGGGCTGTCGAACATTCTTTCAGCCTTATTCACTGAGCTAGCGTGGGCGGCTAATTCGTGTTTGCATTCAGCAGGTTTACCTAAGGGGGAAATGTTTTATTCGACGCTGTCTTTGAAATGGATGACTAATTGTTTTCTTTTTCTTTCTCTCTTTCTCTCTGTCTTCCCCCTTCCCCCCAGCCTTTCTATCTTCCAGCCTTTTCTATCAGTCTTTTTTCTTCTTTTACTCCGTCTCTGTCACTTCTCCTACCGACAGCGCGTCTCTCAATGCTGTCCCCTCCTGGCCTTGATGTCAAAGCAGTAATGTAGCACGAGGCAGGCTGGCAGGGAGCACAACGAGGTTTTATTTTTTTTTTTTTTTATGAAAAAGACCCTGTAATGCTGCGTTGCCATGGCGAAGACAAACAATGGCAAGTCACTATACACTCTGTCACATTCAAGCTACTGGAAGAGGACAGCTGTTTCCACCCACTGAGACCTTCTGTAGAGGCACACACGCAGAGGGAGAACGGCACAAGAGAGGTGACCTTCGGAAGCGTGAAAAAGTAGCAGAGAGAGAGAGAGAGAGCGAGGGAGAAAGAGAAGGGGGGGGGGGGCGCTTTGGAGAACGAAGGAGAAAGTGATTGAGTGGTAATGAGAGAGTGAAAAAAAAAACTGATGAGAGAGAAAGAGGTGCATTCTCCAGACGTGAGTCACTTGTTAGAGAAAGCTTTGCAATTTCAGCCACACACAGAGAGGGTAATAAAGGAGTGTGGGAGAAAGAGAACAGTAGATCTAGACTTCCGCGATGGTAGGAAACCTTATCAAAGATTGTGGTGAAACATTCAAGAAAAATGTGATGAGCAGCACTTGCACCCCTGTTTAATTAGATTGACTAGATCTATGCATATGTAAACAATTCAACTTGAACAAAAACATATATTGGACAAACACACGCACACACACACACACATCAGTCTGCAAATACCTCTGAGAAATAACCCATATATTGCCGGGGTTCGGCAGGTACACACACGCCTGCCCCAGGAGTACAAATACTTGTGTAAATTCTCATCCTCTAAGATCCTCATTTGATCTCTCTATGGACAAACCTTCACTTGTGAAATGTGTTGGTGTGCAGCCAAGTATCTAGACGGCTTCTGTAAAATTGGAGTTCAATAAATGTCCCCTTTGAATGATGCACTTGTGGAACGCGGCCCGGGTGGCGTAGTGGTGGTGCAGTTGAAACGGTTCGCTAAGTGAGCCTTGTTAGAGCCAGGACGGTCCACAGGCCAGAGTGCTGCCGCGGGGCCAGCCATAAATACCGTGAGTATGCCTTGCTCACTCTCACCAAAGAGACACACACACACCCTCCCTATCTCTCTCTCTCTCGCTCCCTCGCTCTCTCTCTCTCTCTCCCTCTCTCTCTCTCTCTCTCTCTCTCTCTCTCTCTCTCTGTCCCTCTGCCTCTCTCACACACACGCAACCTCCCACATCGCTCAAACACGCATAATTAAACACACACACACACACACACACAGAAACACATAATTTCACACGCTTGCAAACTGTCTTCCTGAACAGTTGGTGTTATGAAAGAAACGGTCAGCACGGCGGCGTCCGCCTGTTTAGACACAAAAACACTGCCACATGTCGTGAGTCATCCGAGTGTATTTGCGTGTGTGTGTGTGTGTGTGTGTGTGTGTGTGTGTCGGGGCTCGTCATGCAGTCCCAGCGCTGGTGTATCCGTGGTCAACGAGCCCACAGCGGACGCCGTGGCGGGGGAAGCGACGGCGCAGGAGTAAGGCGGTACGGCACGTTGAGGTGGGTGACGCCTGGAGGCTCTCCGTGACGCTGCCCCTGTGGTGGAGGAGCTGCGGCTGGACGGCGGTGAGGACGCACACTGGGGCTGGGCAGCTCTCCCGTGGCGGCCGGGGGTGGCGAGGCTAACCGAGCCCGGCCGTAGACGCACAGCATGGGGGAGAGGGGGGGGGGCGCTGACTCGGACTCAGGCGGCCACGTCGGTCGTCTCGTGGTTCTGCCGGCGTACACACACACTCAGACTGACAGACAGACAGACACACACACACTGACACGTAACCCAACAAACATTTACATAATGAAAACGCACACACACAGAAACACACACACACACACGTAAACACGCGCGCACACAAATGGAAACGTGCTCGTGAACACCCACACACACGGAGCGACGCGCACAGACGACCAGAAATACACTCATCACCTGGTATCACCTCGTCCACTGTCGAGGTGTGCCTCACAGGGACAACAATGGACCCCTACACAGACTGGACCTCTGTGCATGTGGTAGGAGCCCTTTATCTCTCAGTGTCAGGTCTAGGGTTCCATGCCAGGGTTTTCCCCCCATTCGCCATCCCACCACCCTCTGCTCCCATTGACACCCAACGGGATTCTCTCTCCCACAATAGGATTGTGTTTCCCCTCCCGCGCCCGGAACCATTGTCCCAGCGCGACCGGGAGACGGCACTGGAAAGGCCTGACCTCCGCTCTGGAAACGGAGGCCGGCCCCGCGCGAGGTGCCGGCCCGCCAGGGAAACCCCTGATAGGGAATCAAACACCTGAGCAGGAAAGTCGTACGGAGGGGGGGAGGGGAGGGGAGGGGAGGGGGTCAAGGTGAGACAAGCAGGAGGGGTGCAGAAGTCCAGGCTGTCGTCAGCACGCCGCACATTCCTGTTTGCTCTGGGATCACGAGCCGGCCTCTAAGCCCACTGAGGGCGGCGGCTGTCTTTCATGCGCCACCAAGAAAACGGTATCAAAGGGCACGCAGGTGATAAAGCCCTGCAATGAAATGTTTCCCTCCTCCTCCCCTTCCTCCTCCTCCTCCTCCTCCTCCTCCTCCCCGCCCTCGTGCCTTTGATAGCCTGCACCGCGCCGCTGCTGGCTCTCGCACAGCACCACCTACACGAGTCAACGTGTCACACACCGCAGGTCAATCCTATGCGAGCGAGCGGTGCGAGCGCGTGGGAGTTTGGAGAGGGGGGGGGCAAAGGGTTCCGGCTAGGGCTCCCAGCGTCAGTGTAACGCCCCGAGTGCTCCGAGACCAGAGGTTAGCGCGCCCATCACGGCACACCAAGCGGCCGCACGTCAAAAGCCTGACTTCTCCTTTCTTCTGCTACTTTGTTCTTTCTTTCCTTCGCTCTGTGAGTACTGTAGCTGTTTTCCACGACGGCTCTTTCGACCTCCGTCTGTCGCCGAGGCGCGAGGTGTGCGTGCGGCACGCGGGCGCTATGGAAACACGCCCGTTGTCGCCCCGGGTCGTCGTGCGCCAGTGTTGCTGCGCGGTGACGTAGACGCCGCCGCCTCTGCTTTTGCGGCGCGCCGCCCCGTCGCCGATAAGGATCCGCACGCCGAATGTTTTCCTCCCCGTCGCCTGGCAACCGCGGCCGAAGATTTGAGCCTGATCCAAAGGTTCCATTCACACCGAGCTGCCCCCGTCAAAGGAGGATTTCACAAGCCACGTGACACCGGCGAGCGGCGGGTCACAGATAGGTAGGCTGGTGACACACACACACACACACAGACACAGAACTGACCTCCGCCACGTAACCTTGGAGGTCAAAACAACAAGCCCTAGTGCCAGGAGGCCAGAGCATGACACGGCGTTTTGGAGAGGAAAGGGTGGGCCCGTCCAAACACAATTATACAAGAATCCTGTTTTTCTCTCTTTCACTGGCATCTCGCAAAACGAAGGTCGCAGCGTTTTTCAATTACTCGAGAAAAACCTTTTCGGGTAAGTCTTGCCTTTATTGGAAGATAACGATGGAACGGGCCACACAAAGGGCCAACCAAGGCCCTTCTCCAGTGTGGGCTTTGTGTGAGGGAGAGAGGGAGCGGGTTTGCAGGGAAACCTTCGCCTCGCTCCTTTCTCTAAGAGACATTTCTATACGCCATGTCTTTGGAAGCAAGGTCGCAATCATGCTCCACTCAAAGGCCCAGGCTGCCCTCCGACCCTTCGGCTACTTGGATGTTTCAGTGAAAAGCCAAGGGAGAGAGCGCGAGAGAGAGAGGGAGAGAGACAGAGCGAGAGAGAGAGAGAGAAGAAGATGAAATTGAGTGTCGTTCCCCCCCCCCCCCTGCATGCAATTCTATGCTCTCTCTACAGCCATCAGCACTCTCTCTTTCTCTCCAGCTTCGTCTGGGGGCATGTCACATGGTCTGACCCATCAGTCCCGTCCGTTTATCAGTCCCGTCCATTTATCAGTTCATCCGTGTATCATTCCATCCAGGCTTTCCTCCAGCCAGCATGTGTGGGTGTTTAAGGCGGAGCCTGAAGTGTTTAAGGAGCGCTCAGGCACCAAATCCAGACCATTGTCTCTCCTACCCCGTGCTGACGGGTTAACTTACCAGCGTAGGTGTAGTTTCGATCCGTCAGGTAGGTCAGGTTTCTCCCTGATGTGACTGCATGCCTCGGCGTGTGTGCGCGTTTGTGTGTGTGCGCGCGCGCGTGTGTGTGTGTGACTGTTTAAGAGAGAGAGAGAGAGAGAGACAGAGAGAGAGAGAGCAGTGTTGGGAGACATAAAGAGAGTTTAAAAAAAAATCCAGGGCATTCCTCACGTGGCTGCTTTTAGGGAGACGTTAGACAACAAGCAAACAGCTTCCTTGCCTCTAGGACGGGGGTTTGAACTGAAGCGGGACACGCCCCTGCTGCACCGACCCGCTCCGTTCACACCAGACTGGGACGGGGCCAGTCCCCTTTGGACCGTGTTTTTCTTCACCTTTACCTAACTGGATGGTACAGGTTGTGTCTGGCAGCAGCATGTTAGACTCCGCTGCGTTGACCGTGGGGATCAGGGCCCGCCGCCACAAACAGGAAGCCTCGTGAGAACGGCGGTTTTGTCAATGGGAGAGCCCGCTCTGCGATGGGGGTGGTGGCCCCGCTGCAAGACATAATTGATCTGACAGTTCCACCTCCAGGTTTTCTCCCCGCCACTGTTTTCCTTTTCAAAAAGACGCACGCACACACCGACACACTTGCACACACACTCAATACACACACACACTCAACACACACACCTTGTTTAATCCCTCTCATGGCGGGTGGCTGTGCAGGCAGATGCTGTTTAAACAGAGCGGGCCCTTGATGTGAGGCCTCTAGGGGCCAGGGCGAGTGTGTGTGTGTGTGTGTGTGTGTGTCTTTCCCCCTCAATAAGTGTGTGAGTGTGTCTCCCTCAGAGTCTCTCTGGCCATGGGAACAATGGTCCTTTAGAATGTGAGGTTACTGGTGCACTGACCCCTGGCAAATAAGAGCCATGTTCTGGCATTCCTGGCCTGATTGGCACTTTGAGCTCGCAGAAAGCTCAAAGGAGACACAGGAAATGGGACCAGTGTAATTGGTTATATATTAGCGGCATATTCTCCCCCGTTTAAAAGATGGAACATTCCTCAGCGACACTTAGGTGGATGGGGCCGAGATTCCACCGTCCACAGGGTGGGGAGTTTGGGGTTTTAGGGCAAAAGAGGTGGCTGAGATGTAGATGGAGAAATGCAGGGATGGGAAAGCAGGGGCGAGGTTTGGGCAGGGACTTAGGCAGAAGATTAGACTATGCATCGCTCATTCAGCAATATGTCATTCAATAGGGATCTGATTTTAGTATGGCGCAACAACGAGCATATGATTATTGTATACGGGCCTAGTCGTTATATATGTGATGACGGCTCTCTATTGCGTGATACATTTTGGGCTCTGACCGCATTCCAGTGCACATTTTTGTAGCTGTGCCATCACCGTATGACACCTTCATCACCAAGCCTCTGCACACTTCCTGAAAAGTAGAGAGAGAAATATTCTAAGGTGAGTGTATGTGAGTGTGTGTGTGTGTGTGTGTGTGTCTGTGTGTGTGTGTGTGTGTGTGTGTGTGTGCATATATAGGGGAAGGAGCAAGTCAAATCAGTACCATGACCTTTGAACTGGGGCACTGGGCTGCAGTTCATGACTTTGCTCGTGCGTGTGTATGTGTGTGTGTGTTGTGCTGAGCACACTTCCAGATGGTGTCTAGTTGAATGGAAACATCCCATTTTACTAACCGTTACTAATACATGCTTGAATCCCCCACCATGTAGCTTCCAGTCAAAGACGCTGCGTCTATACTGGCTTTACACAGCTCCCTAGTGAAGGCTCCCTGGTGTTAGTCCTGGTCGGACATGGAGAAGCCAAGGAGAGAGCATACCTTTGGTCCCGCCTCACATTCCCTTCCCACAGCCAAATCATTCTCTCAGGAGATCTTATCTCGACCCAGCCCAAACCGCTTGTTTAAGTAGTTTAGATAGCATTGAACTGGTCGGAGCAAAGTGGGAAAGACACGCACACAGACATGTGATCGGACACACACACACACACACACACACACACACACACACGCACACGCATACAACAAATACCTTGGTATGCGACCTGAGGGTGGGAAACTACAAAAAGCTACCCGTCACGTCGTAAATTGAACACCAGTTGTCACAGTCCAAGCTTAGGCCACTGAAACCCCAGGGGCGGGGGGGACCATGGAAATACGGTGGGAATGGTCCAGACTCTCTCCTCACCCAAAATCCCACACGCCGTGGCGTACCCAGAGTTATTAGAGGAGTGAATACCCTGCTGTGGTAATGTGTCTCGTCGTATAGGAGATGAACACACACTTAGTAATCATCCCCGTACGTGCCGTGGCTGTCAACATCGTGGTCTTCATCAGGTGCAGCTCGACTTCGCAGCATGTTGTCAAACGTCAAGCCCTTATTTTCATGACCTCCGCCGTGGTTTACCTCAGGTTTCTCACGGAGAGGTATGCGTTCCGTTCAGCACTGGGTTCTCACACAGATCTGCCCCCCCCACCCCCGCTACACACGCACACACACCACCACCGGCCCAACCACACACACACACACACACACACACACACACACACACAGACAAGCGTACCATCAACATTTCTTTTTTGCCAAGGTATTTTCCTCGCACAAACACACTTACCCCCATTTCCCCCGTCCCCCAATCCTCTTATTTACAGATATAAACAGGACGTGTTGATTCATATCCTCGCATGTGAACAGGGGTGCATTCCATGGAGCTCCATGTGAAGGTGAAACGCGGGTTCGAGACAGACCAGCGAACGGCAGTGACTCAGAGAGACCGTGAGGGACCGGTGCGGTTCGTCTGTCTTCGCTCAGCAGTAGCACTCAGGTCGCAACCCGATGCCCGTCGGGGGCGGTAGGAGGATCCGTGGAAGAAACCGATGTTTGGAGATATCACTTTTACTCGCTCCGAAAAGTCCCTCAGGCAGGCTTTTCCCATGGAGGCCAGGAGCAGTCAATGATCTGCATGGGGAACCTTTGGAGGAAGGGTTGAGTTCTGAATATGGATGTGTGTGAGGAGCACAGCCCAGGAGCCCCTGCAGCAGGGCTTGTTTTGGAGAGAGTCACAGAGCTCTGGGCTACGCGATCAATCAGGGTGATCTGATAGGCTGGGACAAGATGTCTCCCGAGTGCACGATCCAGGGATCACGCAAACACACAGGCGAGCACAACACACACACACACACAAACACGCACAGGGGGATTAGAAAGGCATTTAACAGGCTCTTTGTGAGGGTTGAAGTTGACTACAGGCCCCTCAGGAGAAAGTGGGGGGCAGTGGGGGGGGTCAAGGGAATGTGGAGGTACAGGGGCCCAAGCAGACTAGATCCCAAGCATACGTGATGTGTTCAAACCATGCGGCTGTCTCTATTCAGGCCTCGGAGCTGTTGCTTGGATGCATTGTTCAAAGTGAAGAGTATGGCTATTACGGTTTCATTTGGAGGGACGTAGAGGATTTTCATTGTGCCGTAACTTGTCAAAATAAATCAAGGACTACTTCAAAAGTACAATGCTGTATTTTTATTCACGCACATTTTTTTTTAATCTTCTGATTATAAGAGAGGCTGTTTTTCTCAATAATGAGGCACTTCAGGTTGTGCTCGGCATTCATGTGGGCGGTAGCTCCATTATATGCATGCTAGCGCCACCATCTGGTAAGTCTTTAAATGGCTTTTATTCAGCTCAAACTCTCACCAAAGACTGTCCACCCTTTCTCAATACATATAACTGAGACATGACACATACAGTGTATAAAGGTATTAAATTACAAGTGAACTGTTACAAACGTTGTGAATATTATACCCAATTAATTGAAATCTCCTTTTCGGTATGCTCTGTATTTAAGGAAGATGGCTGCCTAGAGTTGAAACAGACATGTGCTAACTTGCGGAATGTTAGAAGAAGAATCTATAGGGGCTTCTGAATACCCCTACACGGTTAACAATAACTAGACATGCACACACAACCTACAATTTGGCATATAACAGTGGCATAGTGTAGCACCATTCTTCTAAAAGAACAAAGAGAGAAATGCATATGTATACAGAGCTACTATATCATTTAAGTTGGGGTATAGGGGAAATACAAAGCCTGTCGGCAGTGAGGTAGAACTGTCAGTCGGGGTCACCTCAGGCCATTTCAATGGCAGCGGACAATGTCTCCCTCTACTGGCTGTTTGTCAGTACTAACGCAAGATGTAGTGAGTGCTGCATTTCTCAGCACTACCAGTAGATGTCAGCCTATGATTAAAGCCTATGACCTTCCTTCTTTCCTTTTCAGTGTGCTCCTGGTTTCTCAACTGTACTTTTTTATTTCATAACGCGGGACAACACATACAACGAGGCAAAATATCAACGTCTAAGATAAATAACACCTGAAGCCATGAAGAATATACTTGGCCTATGACTTCAGAAAACGTTATTTCTCCGAAATGCATGTATTGGCGTTTGTTTTGAGTGAGACACAAAGTAGCTAAAACGCGCCACATTTGTATTGGTATGTGCATGTTTGTTTCTGTGTCTACGTTTGACATCACAATCTCTACAGGTCTGTTTTTACTCTGTGGCTCCTCGTGATTGTATTTGAAACAGCCTATGGCGTCTTCGCACCAGCAAAGCATTCCTGTGGTAATTGTCTCCCAAGAGAAAAGAGAAAACAACTGTTCAAAGGATCTATGTCCTGCCCACCGTAGTGCACAAACCCCTCTCAACATACTGTATAGCTACATTGGCTGAGTTGACATTTGGCTGATATTGTGTAAGATGACTTTCTGTTGTGTAATCGTTTATTTTTGTTGTCACAGTGTGAGGACACTGGTTCAGGCTGGGGGGGGGGGGGGGGGGGGGGGGGGGGGGGGGGG
>JAVQIZ010106908.1:0-11620 GCA_036023535.2 Galaxias brevipinnis
GACAGACAACAACTCACACTCACATTCACACCTATGGACAATTTAGAGTCACCATTAACCTGCATGTTTTTGGACTGTGGGAAGAAACCGGAGTACCCGGAGGAAACCCACGCAAACACGGGGAGAACACGCAAACTCCACACAGAAAGGCCCTTGGGCCTGGTGGGAATTGAACCCAGGACCTTCTTGCTGTGAGGCAACAGTGCTACCCACTGAGCCACCGTGCTGCCCTTTTTATTAATAATTATGAAATTAAAATTGAATTTCTAAAAACTTGTTTTTGCTTTTTTATTCTGCAATATTGTTTGTAGATTGATGAGAATAAAAAATAGATATATTATCTGTTATAGAATAAGGCTGTAATATAACAAAATGTGGAAAAAGTGAGCGGGTCCGAATAGTTTTTAAATGCACTGTACTCATTGGTTTGGTCGCCAAGGTATTCTTTATTTTATTTTATTGATTGATTTATTATGAAAAGTGAGGTTTAAATGTTTCTGTTGGTTGAGCGGCAGTGCATACTGGAGTACCCGGCGTGGTAAAGAAGCGACGATCACTCGCGGCCTCAGTTGCTAAGGACCACAACGTAATTAAAGCGTCACAAACAAAGTGAATGTAATTAGTGCTCCCTCAGCAGCGGCTCGTTAGCGCTCGGAGCCGCTAAATGATTTTCCTGGGTGGGTAGAGGGTGAGGACGCTCGTCAGTGCAGATCAGCGGAGGCAGCAAGGGACTCTGGGACGGGCCCTCATGCTGAGAGTCATTATTGAAGTTTAACCAGCGGAACGGAGTGTTTAAACACACACACACACACACACAGACGTCTATGTCTATCTAACCCTAACCAGCGGAACGAAGTGTTTAAACACACACATACACACACACACACACACACACATTGACGTCTATGTCTGTATCTAACCCTAACCAGCGGAACGGAGTGTTTAAACACACACACACACACACACACACACACACTGACGTCTATTTCTGTATCAAACCCTAACCAGCGGAACAGAGTGTTTAAACACACACACACACACACACACACACACACACATACACACACACACACACACACAACCCTGACATCTATATCTGTCGGTTAATACGTTCATACTGACTTACATTAGGTTTGAGTATATACCATGACACCAACACACAAAAAATAACACACCCACACCGGGACACATATTTCCTGTCCAGACGACGTGTGTGTGTGTGTGTGACGTGTGTGTGTGTGTGATGTGTGTGTGTGTGATGTGTGTTTGTGTGTGTGTGTGTGTGTGTGCCAGATGTTGACACATGACAGTATAGAACCATGTCTGGCTGTGAGAATGTGTTCTGGTCAACTCTCCCATCAGACACCTGCACATCGTTACATAGAAAAACGCCTAGCTCATCAGGAAAACACGTGCTCTCCCTCTCTCTTTCTTTCTCTCTCTCTCTCTCTCTCTGTTTCCCTCTCTCTCTCTCTCTCTCTGTCTGTCTGTCTGTCTATCTGTCTGTCTGTCTCTCTGTCTCTCTCTCTCTCTGTCTCTCTGTCTGTCTGTCTCTCTGTCTCTCTGTCTGTCTGTCTGTCTCTCTGTCTCTCTGTCTGTCTGTCTGTCTGTCTGTCTGTCTGTCTCTCTGTCTGTCTGTCTTGCTGTCTGTCTGGCTGTCTGGCTGTCTGTCTCTCTGTCTCTCTCTCTGTCTGTCTGGCTGTCTCTCTGTCTGTCTGTCTGTCTGGCTGTCTGGCTGTCTGTCTGTCTGTCTGTCTGTCTGTCTGTCTCTCTGTCTGGCTGTCTGGCTGTCTGGCTGTCTGGCTGTCTGTCTGTCTCTCTGTCTCTCTCTCTGTCTGTCTGTCTGGCTGTCTGTCTGTCTGTCTGTCTGTCTGTCTGGCTGTCTGTCTGTCCGTCCTTCTGTTCGTCTGTCTGTCTCCAGCTCGCTCCCGTCTGCCCTTGGATCTATACCACGTGCCGTCCCTGGCGCCCTTTTCCTTCCTCTTCCGCCTTCCTCCTCCTCCTTCAATTGATCTGCCAGTCATAGTGTCGGATCAGTGTGCTGGGTTCGGAGCAGCCGGATCAATAGGAATCAGGCTAATTACAGTGCAGGCAATATGGTTCAGGGGGCCGCCGGAACGCAGGGACTCTCATTATTCCACAGTCTGTTCTCTTTCACTCTTTGATCTAGACCGCTGGTGCTAAAAAGTTGCCACGTAAAAAAAACAAAACATTGTGAATGGTTGCTGCAATCGAATGAAATTCAATGGGGTGTAGTTTTGGTTCCTTATATTTGGCAGCGGGAAAAAAAACAAATAATTTGTGGGGGAATGAAAGGTAATGAGATGTAAACAGAAGT
The DNA here is from genome assembly GCA_036023535.2 of Galaxias brevipinnis. NCBI lineage: Eukaryota > Metazoa > Chordata > Actinopteri > Galaxiiformes > Galaxiidae > Galaxias > Galaxias brevipinnis. The sequence goes on from JAVQIZ010106908.1 coordinate 2,339, forward strand.
CATAATTGAGTGGTGTGGCAAGGACTCTGTGAATGACGATGAGAAGTCAGACAACAATGGCACACAAGCTCCACAAGCCACACACAGAGAGATGTATTGTCTTAACTCGTGTTTAAAAAAAAAAGAAGAAGTGAAATGGTCCCGTAATGAACAATCAAAGTTTGATTTGATTAACCGTTTAAGGGCAAATATGGAATTATCCGATTCCACTTTCCCAGCGTGCAGCTTGGTGTTTGCAGTGCCAAGATTGGCATTTAAGACTTCCATCTGCCACTAACTGCTACACACACTTAAACTCAGTCGCACGCGCAGGCAAACGCAAACAGACACACATCTGCTCTCTCTTTACCGCCCGCTCTGTACACAATTTGCACGAAGACAGACTCGTTTTGCTCTCTCTAGCGCTCTCTCTCACACACACACACACACACACACACACACACACACACACACACACACACACACACGCACCAATCAAACACACAGTCCTGTAACACCACCAGGACTTCTGCCAATCATCCGAGGGGCCTTGTGTACTTCTCTGAAGGGTGGACATTTAATAGGCTAGGTAGGGCCAAACGTTGCATCCTGGGTACAATTACCAACAGCAGACAAAAACAGTTGTATTTACCTGTGAACTTCCCCAGAATGACAACTCTTATCTCGTAATTGCAGAGCGTCCACAGTCTGGATAATTACTTAATCGGTACCTTGCCTACCATGTATACACGCAGCGAGCAGAGCTGCTATCACACCTTTCTTCATGTTGTTCTTAAGCCTGGTCTCTATCTCTCCATTTCTAACCACTCTGTCTCTCTGTCTCTCTCTCTCTCTCGCTCTCTCTCTCTCTCTCTCTTTCGGTATCGCTCGCTGTCTCTTTTTCTTTATCTCTCTCCCTTACTCTCTCTCCCATTTTCTCTTTCTCTTTCTCTCGCTTTCTCACATGCCCCCCTCCCCCCCTCCCCCCCTCCTCCTCTCATGGCATATCACATTGACATGCACAGTCACACAGGGCATACGGTGGCTAATTGTGATGCAGAAGCTGTTGGGTTTCCCTTTGCAGCGCTGCCCTGCTCCTGATCCCCGGGATAAGATCCACCTGCCGTCTCCCCCTTGTTCTCCGTCTGGCTGAAGCCTTTCATTGCTCCCAGTCAATCCCGGCTCTTTGTTCCCTTTTGAATTCCCCGCCAGTTCAAAGCGCCCGCCGTTGCCTCGTGTCAGTGGCCATTAAGACCACATAGCTTTCCTTTGGTAGGGTCCCGCAAATGAGGCCGTCACCCGAAGACAGGTGCACAGAGGTGTAACACATATAGGATGAGATCGACAGCCCTCCTGAGCTCCTAAGGCCTCTCGTGTGTTGGAATAGAGAGAGAGAGTGGTGTAATTAAGGGGCATGTTCAATCATGGTTCTGATTCTGAAGGTCTGTAGTTGAAATAAGTGGCCTTTTGAACATTTTTAATGCCTTTACGTATATACTTTAATGAAACGGGAGATTCGACCCCAGGTTTGATATATGGCCTCTTAATACTTCTCCGCTTTCTTCAACCCCCTCCCGTCCCTTTTTTTTTTCTTCTTCTTTTCACCTAGCTGGGCTTCCAGCAGTGGTGGGCGCACGAGATCCCCATGAAGGAGCACATCAGCAAAGGGGAGCTCATCACCCACAACCTGACGGAGCTGATCCAGCCCGAGTCCTACGAGGTGTCCCTGACGCCCATCACGCCCTACGGAGAGGGTGACGTCGCCATCCGCATCATCACCTACAGCGGTGAGTCAGCACCCACCCCCCCCCACCCCCCTGAGGCTCCGCATGCGACGCGCTGATTTGTAAAATTATTTGTTCCTCTATGCTGGTACTCACATAATAATGACAGTCTCACGATGGCATTGTAACGATCAGGGCCGGGCGGGGGGGGGGCTGGGGGCTGACGTGATGTTGGCTACGCCAATGATTGATGATGATGACGATCATATTTTTTTTACCTATTAATGATTAAATTTTTTTTATTAATTAGCGACTGCAAATGTTCATGTCCTGGAGGCAGTGCTCACCAGCCCTGAGGAACCTATGGTAATCTCGTTCTAATCATTCAGAGCTGAGCTATGCTAATCAATCAGGCAATCAAACCCTCAGTACGGCCTCGATTGAGTGACTGATCGACTTAAAGGCGCAATGGAGGAATACTTATTGATGCTCCGCAACTTTTGTAATGCCTTTTCCATACTGTTCATGCTGTATTGAAACATTCATTTATTTCATCAATAAACTGAATATATCGTCGCCGCCGCAGAACTCAATTTGTATCGATCCAACCGAACCCATCTGATGGCATGCTGTCGACATGCCGGCTCAGCCAGTCCAGCTCACTCACCACGGCAACGCTCATCCCATTTTACAACCCCAAGCATGGGATGCACTCGCTCGGATAGCTTCGCTGGAGCCATGATAGCGGACCCACACAGCCACACAGTTAATGGGCACTTTCCAGACTCAGCACATCAACGGTGACAACACTGTGTCTCGGACAAGCTGGTTTTAAACAAACTGAGCGGTGAGAGAGAGAGAGAGAGAGCGAGGGGGCCCGGCCACCCCCCCCCCCCCCAAACGAGCAGGCGTCTGGTTAGGGGATACGTGACGGGAAGGCCAGGCGGTATGATAGACAGACGTGGCCCTGCTGCAGCTGTGAATTATTCAGTTTCACTGCAGCTCCCTCAGAGCCGACAGGGAGAGAAGCAGGCAGATAATGGGAAGGGGGTAAAGGAGGGGAGGGGGGGGGTAATAAGAGGGAGGGAAAAAAGACAGGGAAAGACTAGCTAATTGCTGCACTAGCATATGTCCGTTGTCCCACACATCATACGAACAGCCAGGCCTGCTGTGGCGGTATGGCTCTCCCCTCTCCCCCCCTCCTCTAGCAGGCCTCGGCCTCTCTGTGATGCGGGCCGCAGGAGGCCTCGTTATTCGACCGTCTGATTAGGTACGGCACAATTTGAATACGTAGTCCCTCCTATCTGGCCGTCCCACCCCACAGACTGTGATCTATCGGGACGCCTGCAAAGTGGCCCTAGACAGGCGGTCAATTCATCACGCCGACCACTCTGGGCGCTTTTGAGTGTGCGTGTCGGTCGCCTTTGTGCTGCTGAGATTGTGATGATGTAGCACTCCTAAGCTGCTCTTTTTAAAGTCGACTGTCTGGGAGCCAGTCAGCCAGTCGTGGTGTGACAGGGCAAGCCATCATCCTGATGCGCACAGGAAGAGACCAGAAAGCAGAGGGTGGCAGCTTTTTTTATTTATATATATATTTTTTATTTTTTTTTTTACTTCTTTTTTATTTTTTTATTTTTTATTTTTTTTGCCAGAATATGGGTGAGAAATAAGGAAAGTGCTTAGTGTCCCCGAGTCGAGGCTGTGAAAGATGGCTGTGTCACCCGGCTCCCAGACACACACACACACACACACACACACACACACACCCAAACACCCGGCATCTGTTTGGCTGCTCCCTTCCCTCCTAAATTCACTCCCCCTCTCTTCCAAACCCCTCCAAGACACACGGTTTAATAGGGAGGTAGGTGGCAGCCTTAAGCTGCCTGTCAACCCTGCAGTGTGACAGATGAAAAAAAAAGAAAACAAAACTCTCTTTTTTCTCTCTCTCTCCCTCTCTCTCTCTCTCCCTCTTTTGTCGCTGGAGACCCAGGTTGTTGTTTTTAGTGTGTGTGGGTGAGCTGTTCGGAGTGATGTATCATAGCGGGTCTGGCCACATGTCAAAGCCCACTGTAAATCTGACAGTAAATCCGCCCCCTCTTGGTGCGCCGGCGACCCCTCCACGCCGACGTAACCCCGGGATCTCCAGAGGTCATTCCTTAAACCTGTAAGCGACGTCTCTCTCTCTCTCTCTCTCTCTCTCTCTCACTAACTCTCCGGTCGTATGAGCCTCCGCCTAGGCAGCAGTCTGAGCCCCCCCTGCAGTTTCAAAGCACGTCCACACAGGAGCCCGCTGAGAGTTCCGTTGCTCGCTCCAATTTGTTCGCTCTCTCTCTTCTACACGCGCTGATGCATGAGACAAGCTGGAAACGTTCCACGGATCTCTGTGCGTATGAGTTTGTGTGTGTGTATACATTCGTGTGTGTGTGTGTGGATCCACTGCAGGTGTGTGTCACTGTGTGTGTGTGCGTGTGTGTGTGTCTGTGTGTGTGTGGGTGTGTGTGTGCACACACGCTTGTATTGCGGTTGCCAATGGAGGCAACCACACAGAAGAGAAAGCTTTGGGAATGAAGGAGACAGGGACGAGACCACCCCCCCCCCCCGCCCAAGCACTGCTTTTTTTGTGCGCCCATTGATTCATTCCAGAGCAGTGATTATTCCGATGGACTGTTTAAGCAGAGAAGCCATGGTGGAGCTCTTCCCCTCGTACAACATGGCCGCTCTCCAGACGCCCTAAACATGATGGATGGGAGTCTTAGAGAGCGCGGATTGCGTGCCGTCGGATGCGCGTGGTCGGGCTCACTGCAGTCTGCGGAGACGCCCGTCTTTGTTAGACTGGTGACGGAGCCGGTGGGACGGAGGTAGCCTGCCAAGAAGGAAGTCAGCGTGCGTGCCCTGAGCGGCCTCCACGGATTGGCTGTCCTTTAACGGAAGGGTCAGCGAGCTCACTCTGCCAGGGCGTCCAATCGGAACGTTTGGGAAAAAGTGGGTTGTGGCCCGGCATCTGGCGGGAGGGATACGTGGGTTTGACGCTTGTTCTACGGAGTCGAGAATCTGTCAGACGTGTTTCTCCGCGTGACAAACGGTGTGAGAAGATTTTGTGAACGAGACGTTCTCCTACGGTACGTTTCTCTCCAAACAAGAGAGACATTACCAACTCACTTTGTTTCTACCAGCCGTGTTCGGGCTTGGTGCAAAGCACAAAACACACTGTTTGAGGAAGAGTGGGAACGGAGGCAGGATGGTTGTCAAAGCCTTCGCCGCTTGCTCGAGGGCTCTTCAAACCTATATTGCTCACAGTCTAATGAAGTTTCAAGTTGCCAACGTTCTCAAGCCGGTGAATGCAGACGAAGTAAGCACAAAAGTTTCTGACGGTCTTTTTCAAACTTGTTTGTCCACAACCTGATGTCATTCAGCAGCTGATTGCGTTTGGAAGCATAGCGCCAATTCAAGAAAAAGAAAAAAAAAAGGAAAAAAAGTCGTCTTTATTCTCCTGTGTTTTGGAGTCAATTGAGCACGTTGCCTCAACCTTTACAATCAGACAGCATTATTCTACAAGTGGTGGGCCAATTTTCTCTCTCAATTTTCCTTCACTCTTTTCATTCGCTAAACACAAGTCTTGGAGTTGGAAAGGAATGTGCAAAGGCGAACGAGATAAAGAAGAGAGGAATGTTTTGTGTGTGTGTGTGTGTGTGTGTGTGTGTGCGCGTGCACACGTGCATGCTTGCGTGTGTACACTTGTGTGCGCTTGTGTGCGGCAGCGGCAATCTCGCCCCTAACCCTGCTCTGTGCCCAGCTTGATTTCATCAGTGGGAGGAAGAGATATGACTGGAGCAGACACATTCATCTAGACCGGGGCGAAGTGAGTCAGGCCAGGGGGGCTGCAGGTAATGCTGGGTGGGGGCAAGAGACGGGGTGGGGGGGTGGGGGGGGAGAGAGAGCGAGAGAGAGAGAGAGAGCGCGCGAGCGCAAGGGGTTCACGAGAGAATAGAAGAATAGGAATTCTGTCGGGGAAACTCTCCGTTTGTTTCTGTGGCCCTCGGCTAGGGCTTGTCATTTCAAACTACTCTCTGAATCAGACCAGTTGCTTTGCCTTCCTCTCTGTGGACTACCCCTCAGCACAGTCGCTCCGCACTGCCAAGCCCAGTGTTTGCATTTGAGACCCTCCTTCATCCTCCTTCAACACGAGAAACAGCGGCCATACTCTTCCCTTTTGCCTGTAACTGTTGCGTTTAGGCTTTCCACTCTTTCCGAACGCTTTCTGCGTCGTGAGATATCGCAGCTGTCCGAATATCCTGCACGTCCTGCAGTCTGATTTCAATCCTCTCTCCTTTACTGTACTTTCCCCTCTAGCATCTTATTCTCCTCCCCTCTCGTACACAAAACCACCCTCGCCGCCGAAACGGAATTGCCTCGTAATAACTGCAGAAAAAATAAAATGCTCTCTCTTCAAAAGAAGCCTCTAATAACGTACTCTCTTGCTGACCCGACTATTTTCATACCAATATCCCTGTAACTTTTTTTTTTTTTTGCCGTCTTTGCGGGGGCAATGATTTGTTATTACTTGATTTAATCGAGGGGATTAAAATCAATTCCTTCCATGAGTGGCTGTGTTTCATAAATCAAGCCGCGGTTACACGGTTTTGTTGTTAAGCTGATGTATCACATCTATTTGCTCGGACAGAAATCGATCATTTAAAGGCCCATGCATCTTCTTGACGTCTTAAATTGTATTTACTCTGCAAAAAAAAAAAAAAAAAAAGAAAGAAAGGAAAGAAGAAGAAGAAGAAGAAATGGAGTCGCAGAGCAGCAGGGACTTAACTGGTTTCCATTTGGAACAAACAGAGTTTGATACCCCTGACCTTTCCGTGTTTGCCTCAGCCGCAGCAGCCCGGCGAATCGTCAATGAGCGGGGCGCATATTGAACTAGGCAAAGGCCGCGGGAGAATGCACAAGGGGCTTTGAAAGTGTTTTAATAGACCCTCTTCGTCTACCCACTGCCAGGGGGGATTGTGCACCCTATGGATCCCACACACACACACACACACACACCCGGCTCATATCCTCTATGTGCTCTGGAGGAATGCTCCACCTTGAGATTGGTACTGAAAGGCGAGGGTCAACGCTGCTTTCAAAAATGGAAGTCCCCTCAGATGCGAGCGTCGGCAAGGCACCTAAATGGCAATAAGGATGAAGCGAGTTTGTACTTCTAAGTAGCCGGGGCTATTCTGGGTAATCTCCGCCGCCGTCTCGTTGATAGCGCGTCGCCATGGGAGACGGTGATTACACGCTAACTCTGGCTATCTCTGTCACGTCAGATCCCGTCGTCCCGCCTGAAGATTGATAATGATGTCAGGCAGCAAATGACTTTCTTTATCCTTTGTGATGTTTGAGACTTATTTTCTTTGTGTGTTTCATACGGAATACTAATGGCCGACGGTACACTGCTGACACACACACACACACACACACACACACACACACAAACTCCTCCCACATTGCAACAGAAAAAGGTTTAAAGCAAATCGATGTTTGTGCTCGCCTCTTTGTGTGTGGTGCTGGAAATTCCTTTGTGTGACATATGCATTGTGCTTTATTTTACCTCCAGGGCAGCTCCAGTGCCGACTACTTTGTGCTATCTGTGAGTCAGCAAAGTGTCGGTGCAGGCATGGAGAACGAGAGGGTATTGTAATGTTTGCTAATGACTGTGTCTCTGTGCATTGTGTGTTTCAGCTCCCGTCAACCCTCATCTGAGTAAGTATGCCTTTCTTTGGGAGTCTCACACCACACTTAGAGCATGCCTTTGGAGGCCCTGTGATATCTGGCCCGGCCTGGACTCCCCGCGGTGCGCCCTCGCTCTAGTATGTCACTGTGCCCTGTGAGGAAGAGGCTCCTGCCGCTAGCCAGCCGCCCCTCTGGTGATGGGATGTAGGAAAGTAGTTTTCTTAGTGTTATCAGATCTGTGTGTCTGTGTGTGTGTGTGTGCGTGTGTGCGTGTGTGTATGTCAGAGAGAGAGAGAGAGAGAGAGAGAGAGAGGGTGAAATAGATAGAGAGAGAGAGAGATGGTGTGTGTGTATGTGAGAGAGAGAGTGTGTGCGTGTGTGTGTTAGAGAGAGAGAGAGAGAGAGAGAGAGAGAGAGAGAGAGAGAGGGAGGGGGCGAGATAGAGCGTGCTCTTGTGAGAGCAGGGTTCAGAGCACTCTCCTGAATGTTACGTGCATGGCTCTATTACACATTCTCTCGTCATTGGGCCACCATCAAGCTGTACATAATGCACGCTAGCAGACACTTTCTCCCCGCGTTGATAAAACACCGCCGTGCCGTTTCTATTCCCCGCTCACTGAGCCGTGTTTAATTTCCCTACAAAAACAAACACGGACCCTGAGCACCATCATCATTAGGAAAGTCCCCCGCAGAACTCTTGAGTTGACCTTCTCCCTCCTTCCTGCAACGACCTTCTCTCTCTCTCCCCTAAATCCCGACGTACCCGCCCGGCACGTTTTAGCTGGGCTCCCACTGGACTGGCATTAGACTAGGAGCCTGGGGTTACACCCCCGTTTAGATCTGCATGCCGGCAGAAAAGCCCAGCCGAGGGGCCCCCGACAAGGCCCAGCCAAGGGGCCCCGGAGCCTCTCCATTTACTATTTTTTCTATCGCTGTATTATTTCCTCTATCTTGTCCACCCCCCTCTCTCTCTCTCTCTCTGTCCGTCTATCTCTGAGTTTCGTCTTCTATCTCATTATCTCTCTCCCTATATCTTTCTTTCTATCTATTTTCTTCTTTAGCTCCCTCTCTCCATCTCTTTTTTCAAATTTCTATCTCTTTCTTTCTCCGTCTCTTTCACTCTTCCTAGCTTTCTCTTTCTTTCTCCCTCTCTCTCTCACTCTCTCTCTCTCTCTCTCTCTCTTTCTCCCTCTCTCTCTCACTCTCTCTCTCTCTCTCTCTCTCTCTCCCTCTCTCTCTCTCTCCTAGTTGTCTTTTTAGCCAGTCAACTGTTCCTTCCGCTGCTCATTCAGCCCCTCACTCCTCCTCTTCATCCTCCCCCTCATCTTCTGCAGATCCTGTTTGTCTCAAGGTCACCACTCATAAACCGCTCCAAGCTACATTTTAATAAATCAATGAATATTTATAAAGAAACACAAGCCTGCACCCGGAATCGAAACGTTTGGTTTTGACTGAACCCCTCGCTGTGGAGGCAGGGTGTTGTTTACCTGATTGCAAAGGTTAATCCTAGAGGGGCCGTTGGTGTAACCTGAGTCACTAGATGTTTTAACTCGGTGATCAAACAGCACAGAGACTTGGGATTATTTTCCGTGCCAATGCTACCTATTCACACCTCTCAGTCCTAGGTGGTTCATTGCCTGATCACACACCGGGGGGGGGGAGAGAAAATATTTAGAGTGAAGTAGTACTCTCTCTCTCGATCTCACTGTATCTCTCAGTCTCTGGATTGTATTTAAATCCCATTCACAGGACCATGTGCACTATGTTGGGTTTCCCAAACAACCTCTCTCTCTCCCTCTCTCTCTCTCTCTCTCTCTCTCTCTCTCTCTCTCTCTCTCTGTGTCTCTCTCTCTCTCTG
>JAVQIZ010106910.1:0-13241 GCA_036023535.2 Galaxias brevipinnis
TCATTCTTTGTAGTACCGTAATTTTCATGTTTTAGACTAGTAAATAAATAGAATTGCTTTGCATTCAAACCCAGCTGTGTCATATCTTCGTTTTCATACAGTCATTTATTCTCGTAACAGAACGTCACTACTTCAGAATTGAGATTAAAACAGGTAACTATTACATTATTAAATTAATGCTGAATTGATTCGGTTTCCCGCAGAGCCGTGCTTTTATCCCAAGCAAAAATTCTGCGTGGTGGCGCTCCATATAATAATTACCCTTCATCACCTTGATCGATTATAATATTTAATTTATGAATTAATTGATAATCTACAAAAATTGATAAGAGTAATTTACACACGAAGTAGTAGCCAGTAACCCTACAAGTTCTTTACTGACCTCTACTGTTCCTATCATAAAATACATTGAGCCTCATGCTACCAGCCCACTTTTGTCAGATAACAGAAAATTAAATAATAAAAAAATCCAAAAGGCCTTCATGAAAGGTTGGTAGACATCAGATAAATTAATTATAACACAGGTGCTTTGTCATAATAATTTTTATTTTTATTGGTTCTCTATAGTATAAAGGAGAGACAACATGGCACTGACCAGATGAGGTCAGAGAAATAAATACAATCAACAAGAACATAAATTCAGGCACATGAAACAACACATGCTTCAGTGGCAATTGCCATGGATTTACAATAACTCAAAACTTTCATTAATAAACACATGGATTATATAAAGTTTACTTTTAGGATCCTCCCATTGAGTTGAGTCAGAATCTGTAATGCCAAACTGTGTAGCTAACTATTCGTGTATACCAAGAAACAGAACCGTTATGTCCTTGCACAGGCATTAAAAAAATCCTGAAGTGGATTTCAGACACTAGAATGCCACACTTTCATACTGACCAAACCGATCGTTGTCATAACTGTTAACATGTCTAATGTTGGAAAATGTAAAATGTAAAAATCTATTGCTGGACTGGAAAAACCTCAGTGCAGCTGGCCTAAACACCTCTTACTAATAACTTCCAGCTCATACAAACAACAGGCTATGAGTCCATCAGCATAAACTCTTCATACTTGATTCCACATCCCAGACAGTTATAGCCATAGAGATAGAACTAGAATAGTGTTATACCTCTGTGGTTACAGCATTGTGCATACACACACACACACACACACACACACACACACACACACACACTAACACACACACACACACACACACACACACACACACACTCTCAGTCAACAGAGTCGCATACATTCTGGATTAAGTTGTTGAACTCTTCAGGCTGGTCAGCATAGACGTGGTGGGATGCGTGCTCGACTAACTGGAGAGAGTTTCATAGAGAGAGAGAGACGGGCTGTTAGAGTAAGGACGTCAATACAATATCACTCCCAATGTCAGGATTCGCGTGTGTCTGGCTCCCGACTTACCAACACTCTGGTGTGCTCTGGTCCTCGAATCTGGGCCACCTGCTTCCCAGAGGAGCTGTCCACCCAGGAGCGTGCTCCGTACAGCATGGTGACGGGCATGGAGGGGGGCAGCTGGTCGACCCGCTGCATCATGGGCCTCTTAGCCCAGCCCATGGGCGCTGCCATGGCCCTGAAGCCCACCTCACCACTGGGAGGTATGAGGAGGGGCCCGAATGCAGAGATGGGATTGGGGGATGGGTGGATGAATGGATGGATGGATGGATGGATGTATAGATGGATAAATGGATGGATGGATGGATATGGTTGGATGGACGGACGATAAGAGATTTGTAAGCAGCGTTTATTTTGTATTATTCTAAAGAATAAGAATAAATGGATATTACGTACTATGTCGATTGTTCATTGATTTTGTGGCCCTACCTAGGGGTCTGTGCGTTGCAGTGGTAGATGTACTCTGTCATGGTGTCGTCATCAAACAGGTCCACAAATTTCCTCTTGAAGTCGGGACGGAATCTGTTCACCAACCCAGGACCTGAGCACACACACAGGGAGGGAGCAGTGGATAAAGGGCCGATAACCACAGCAGTAAGACCGGCAGCCTAACTGAATCCCGCGGCACGGCCCTATAGAGCCCCGGCGTCTCACCCCAGGGTCCTGCTGCTCTGATGACCGCCAGCGGGTTGAACAGGGACACCACGGAAACCACGGCCTTCACCCAGCGCGGTATGGGCTGCCTCTTCGCCACCTCCGTCCCCCCCTGAGTCTGCTCCCCCTGGGGCTCCGTCCCTGATTGGGTCTGCTCGGGGAAGCCCCATGGGTCCACCAGGATCAGGTGCTTCACCCTGGACGACATAGACAGACCCAAAGCACATGTCCAGTGTGGGTCTAAGCAGGGATGACCGGGGCCTGGGCCGGCTGAACGTGCCAATATCAAAGTGTGGAAATATGTCTTATTCGAACAACAGTCACCTATTTACAAATCAAACCTGATCACAATTACATACCATTATTATCCAATTATTGTATCTGTGGTGAAATACAACAGCCATAAACTCAAAGTGTAACCTCTTAGGCTAATTCTTACTAACTGATATGACTTTATACGGTATGATGGTATAACATAATATTTGCTGTTATTACAACATATCACATGTCTAGTTAGCTGCTCAGATTAGGCCTATGCTTGTATTAAGAGAATAGCAACGTTTAATAGAAATTTAATGTTCTCTCATGGTAGCCTAAACTATGATACACATGCATATGTATATAGTTACAATATTGCCACACAATGAATTTTCTTTCACAGATCCAATGAAATAGCATGTCACCTGGATGGGTGTTGGATGGCGTAGGAGGTGGCCAGGTATCCTCCCAGACTGTGGCCCAGTAGGACCATGTTCTCCAGGCCTACGGCCTCCCTCCACTGCTCTATGGAGTTCACAAACTGCTCCTCGGCCAGGGTGGCGTCTGTGGCGAAGGAGGGCCGGGAGCTGCGTCCGAAGCCCAGGAGGTCGAAGGCGTGCACGGTCCTGGAGCGACTCAGGGCATCCAGGTTCCTGACCCACAGGCCCACCCCTCCTCCAAAGCCGTGCACCATCACCAGAGGGGTCTTAGGGGCTGGGGCTGCGCCCACACACACACACACACACACACACACAGAGACAAAGACATGTGCGCGAACATGCACACACACACACACACACACACACACACACGTAACACGCAAAGAGGAAGCCAAGACAACATAGGGAAAATTACAAACATACCGTCACCAATTATAAAAAGCAGAACGTTTATAATTAGCCACAAAACAATAAGACCAGGAAAGTCCTTTGTATTACACTGGTTTTACCATGACCCAAACCAGGTAATGTGAGAAAAACTACCTTGCTCCGCAGGCTTGCGAATCGTCTTGTTATTCAAGGTGAGAGTCCATATCCTGTCTTGGTTGGAGAGGGTCACAAACCTAGCCCACAGGTCATTCTGAATACCTGAAGGGAGGGAGCAGTACAACCAGAGAAAGCAATGCTGAGCTGTTATGAGTACAGGAGAACAGAGATAACAACAGCAGAGCGCCAATGTTCGACACACCCTTCCTACACAGGAGGGTAGAGTGACAAGTGCGCCGTGGTAAAAAAGATAACTAATCTAAGAGCTGGTCTTACAGGAGAGGATCTTGGCCTCTGTGCTCTTCAGGAGGGACATGGATGTTGGACGCCACGAGGGCCACCACCCTGAACCTGAACTGGGCCTGTTCAAATAGAGAGAGAGAGGATAAAAGAGAGGGGAAGGACCACAGAAACCGCTTTAGCTTTAAGGTATTCTCACACAGAAAATAAACGGTGCAGTATCACAGTACTACTGATAAGGGACAAAGACAGAGAGTTAGTCAGGGAAACGCTGTGAACTGTCAGGCTATGTTATCAGAGTTTGAACTCGAAGTTTCATGTTCATAATCATTGTTCACACGGCATGCTCTCAATCTTTAAACACACCCAACACAGAAGATTATAGCGGAGACTTTCTAATAGTGAGTCCATAGAAAAAATAAGTTAGCTATAGCTTAAACAAGTGGCAGGTAGCATCAGCTTGCCAAGTTATATCAATACAATATAGGCTAAGCATGCCTATTTCAAATTGTTTTTGTTTCAGGGTAAGATTTTGTCACTTGATCTGAGGCATTGGCTTAGTCTAAAGGCGTTCTATTCTACTAGTTGTTGGCTATAATCTAAAACTCATCAAGCTCATGAAGGGGGTTCGGCTATAGCCTAATTTAGTTGAAGTGCTTTCACCAGTGGCAGCAACTGAAATACCGAGTGCTGAGTCACATTCACGATATCTGGCTCCACACACAGTCCCCCAGGTGTCACTGCTCTTCAATGAACACCAGAACTTCACCTGTACAGTATTTGAAATGACAGACATCACCTGTCGGCCTACATCTTTGAATGAAACATTCGATGTGTCTACTATTGCCAGACCTATATATTAGAGCAATTTAGTAAAATAAATATTTGAAAAGAGGTGTACTTGAAATACTTGATGGATTAAAGCGCTTGTCCGAGTTGGCCACACAGGTAAATGCTGAGTCACACTGAATCGGCAAATAAATACTGTAAAAAATATGGTTGAAGTCATGATGAGGGTTAAATAACCACGTAACATACAGCTTGCTACTTACTCTAACTCTGTCTCAGTGTCGTTCTGCAGTGGAGATGTGGAAATAGGATCCATAGCCTGACATACTCCAGTAGCTGCCGAAAAGATGTAGAAGTAGCGCAACATATGTCTAGCAGATCAAAACAGTCTGTCCCATTTGAGCTTGTGTAAAATGCTAATTATCCGTGTAGGCTAGGGTTTTGTAACTCGTACATTCCACTATCAGCTGACTTTAAAGTGGGCGTGGATCGAATCCGGAGCCAGTCGGAATGTAATCTTTGTAACACACACTTCCGTTTAGTATGTACACGTCATTCATTGTAACGAGGAAAAGGTTCTCTGGGAATCTGTACTGACTTTATTGATATTGAGATTCTCGTATAAATTAGGTATAATTATCTTAAACGATATCATGTCTAATTCTGTAATATCGGTTATTTCTCGGTTCTTGAATGAGTACAGCACTTCTACGCCGAATAAACTGAAAGTAGTGGATTCCTATCTTCTCTACATTTTACTGACTGGAGCTTTCCAGTTCCTTTACTGTGTGCTAGTCGGCACCTTCCCCTTCAACAGCTTTTTGTCCGGCTTCATCTCTTCTGTCGGATGTTTCATTCTTGGAGGTGAATACATTTAGTTAATGGCTATGATGGTGAATCTTTTTCAATTGAATTGTTGGTCAGCAGTTTTATTTGGCTTCACACCATCTAGGGCCTTATATGCTTCATCTGACTCTCACCACTTGCAGACTTTTGCGCCAGTCGTGCACTTTCAGCTTGTGTTCAATTACCATGATTTAATAAGCGCTTTGTTATCATGATATAACAAACATTGCAGACAAGTCAGCAAGGCTGACGAATAATACGCAAGATAGCCGTTCCTCAGGTTTTTTTGCATCACCAGTAGGCTAATCCTACCATCCTCTATCTGTGCAAATCCTACACTTTATGCTTTACACTCAGCTTTATGCTTTGACACGTATAGGCCTACTACTTAGTTGTGCCAGTGGTTTTGTGAGCAACCTGCTTTGTCGCGCGTGCAGGACTAAAATAACTTATTATTGCTGTTTTCGTCCACAGTTTGTCTCCGTATACAAATCAACCCTGAGAATAAAGGAGACTTCCTGTCCATCTCCCCAGAGAGAGCCTTTGCTGACTTCCTATTTGCCCACACTGTTCTCCACCTCGTGGTGATGAACTTCATTGGTTGAAGCCGACATGGGATTCCACACATTATTTCCATTGGAGCAGGTCCGTAGCAGTGTAGTACACTGGTTGGTTTTCTAAAACGGCGCTAAAACTCTTCGTTGTTCAGTAAACCCAAAGTATAAGCAATTTGACATTTTGTGCATGAGTGAAAATCAATGTACATGTCATTCCTGTCATCCAATTTAGATTCTTTGACTTTCTTGAACTCCCTGCTCTGATAAGTCTTTTTTATCCCATGTAGATCAAGAAAATAACATCCCAGGAGCATCCTCGACTGCCGAAATTAATTATCTTTTTTCTGTGCGGTTGAAGATGAAGATTCCAGAGCTCACTTTTGACAATGAATTAGACTAGTTTCAGATATCATGCAGAATAATATTCATATTCATGGTTGTTTTTTTTTCTTCTACTTTTCAATTTGTAAAGCGTTGCCTTTTGCAGAAATACTGTAATAAAGCCACCAAAATTGTAACCTCTGTTGTGGTTTGTTATTGTCAGAGTTTAATGACTTTGGAAAAAGATGATATGTCTTTCCTCAATAGGACATCTGGAATGTTGGCCATTCATCAACTAGTATCTTCAGCAATTATCTCATCAGAATTGTTACTGTTGTATTCCTCTACAAATGAATAAATTGCATTACAATTTTTTTTAAATATAACAATTGTGTGCTTAGAATACTGCATTGATAATAATAAAATCAGCAACAAATTAAACCAGGCACTTAAACGGTTAACATAATTCAGAACATCTGGATTCCAGATATGGTCATGTGACTCTGAGAAAGTTGAGGTTGCAGAATTGGTCAGCACACACTGAACATTCTTTGGGAGAGCGCATTACCTTCTCAAGTCAGAAGCTGACACGACGGAACATGCTCCCCCTAATCCTCCTCTTTCTGGTTAACTGGATCTCGGGTAAAATCTTTTAGTGTCTTATTGTGTAGAATTGTGTCTACTGTGCATGTCTGCCTTTTCAGTTGCTTCCTGAAAAAAAAAAAATGCTACAAAACATTCCTCACGACACTTTCCTCCAAAGTTCATGTTTATTTTCATATGGCATAGTTAGAGCCTTTCTTTTACTTAAATAATTTATGATATTGCAAAAGCAATATAGATTTGACATTCTGGGGTAAACAATGAATGTTGTCTTTTTCATGCTCGGAGAACGCTAACTTGGAAAACAAATTATGTCAAAGTTCAGTGTGAGACTCCAACTGTATATGAGAGAAGACCGAGGCATTCCTTTGCCTTTGCTCATTTGCCCCTCAGCAAGGCAATGTTATTATGCTACTTTTCCACATATCTGTCACAAAACATTCTCCTTCATAATTGTTAGAAAACAACATAAATGTGGACAGGAATGTGAAAGTGGCAAAAACATTTCAGCGGAAACGAAACCAGAAGTTACGTTATTCAAGGTCAATTTGTAAGATGTTTAGTTTTTAGCATACCATGGTCAACAGAACCTTGAAACATGCTTACATTCTCCTCAAATGTATCATTGGTATCCATTCTAACCATCCATGTCCTATATCTACTTTAATTTCTCCAGTCTCTCAATGCAGGGTGACCACCGAGGGAAACCAGGCTGTTCTGGAGGGCCGCTCCGTTACCGTTCCCTGTCACTACGACCCTCAGTACGCTGGCTACATCAAGTACTGGTGCCAGGGCCGCATCAAGGACTTCTGCACCAGCCTGGTGAGGACTGACACCGTCCGGTCAGTCGAGCCCGGTGCCACCGAGGAGAAGGTGACCATCTTTGATGACCCGGTCCAGCAGGTGTTCACGGTCTCCATGAGGGACTTGAAGATGGCGGACACCGGGTGGTATTGGTGCGGGGTGGAGGTAGGAGGGGTGTGGAGCGCCGATGTCACCTCCTCCCTTCACATCGATGTCATTCACGGTGAGTTGAAGGGTAATGAGATGGGGCAGTCCATAGTTTGTCATTGATCTGGTTAAACATATAATAATAATGATAATTCATTGGATTTAGTTTTAGCGCTTTTCTGAGGACTCAACCTGCTTTGCAAATTGATTGTCAATTAGGTACACACAACGAATGGACTGAGAGACAGCTATCACTCACAACAATCAGTCTTGGTGATACCATGGCAGCCAATTTGTGCCTAACATGCTCATCCAACATATCATAACAGACTTTTGCACACACAGACTGATTGACTGATTGGAGTATTAACCCATGTCTTTGTAAGTGGGAGGAAACCAGAGCACCCGATGGAAACCCACAAAAATACAGGGAGAACATGCAAATTCCACACAGAAAGGCCCTTGGGTCAGCAGGGGTTTGAACTATGGACTTTCTTGCTCTGAGGCAACAGTGCTAACCACTGACCCACTGTGCTGTTCAACATTTCTGCCCTATGTAAACATTTGGTGTAAGTTAATGATTCATTGCATTTGATAAAGCACTTTTCTAGACACCCGAAACGCTTTACACTATATGGGGGGGGTCTCACAGTTTGGTCGCCAATGTGTAGCACCTACCTGGGTGATGCCAAGGCAGCCATTTTGCGACAGACTTGCTCTCCAAACATCAGTGTAAGACCTGATGAGGGTCACAAGGGGCAGGAGATAGCAGGTTAAATAATAATGCACGTTTTTCAAGGTACTGTTGACTAGGTTATGTTAAAAAAGGAACCACATATGGTCTGCTGCTACTTCTGGTTTTCCTTTTCTAAACCAAAGAACAAGATGTTATTTGTCATATGCTTGGTGTGGTTTTATTGTAAGAAGTAAAAAAAAAACGAAAGTCATTAAACAAAAACAAACGTGCCACATGCTTGACACCATCAAGAAGGCAACAGGCGTTAGTGGAAATGTGCGGTTATGTGTGGTTCTGGTGTTGGCTGATAGGGATGTCCGTGGTCAGCAGCAGGCTCAGTGGAGAGGAAGGAAGCAGCGTCTCCGCTGAATGTCTCTACAGTGAGAAGTACAGGTATCTGGAATGACTTTCATTTCATAGTGTTAACCTCTTGACATCACAGACCACCAACTGCCAGCATGCTTAACAAACATTTCAAATGAGTACCGTCAAATACTGAGTTGTTATAGAAAGGCTTGCTTTAAATCCTTGGCTGTTTTTGCAAACAGATTTTTCACATACGGTATCTCCTTCACCCCAGTGTCGTGGGCTTCACTCACAGTATCACATTCTGTAAATGTCTCTTACACTAACTATAGTTTAATCTATTTTAACCCAACGTGACTGTGTACGGTTAGACAGAGTGAGAAGAGGTGGTGCCGGAGCGGGGATTGGAGCTCCTGTCAGGTAACTGGTTCTAACGGGACCTACCAGGATGGGTCAGTGCTGATCCAAGACGACAGGAAGTGGGCCTTCGTAGTCACCCTGAGCAGACTTCGAATGAGGGACGCGGGCTGGTACTTCTGTGCTGCCGGGCAGCAGCAGCTGCCCATCCATGTGCTGGTCACACCCCGGGCCTCCACCAGTATGTCGATATTTATTTATTTTCTGTATTTGTTAGCTATTCTATAGCAATGCTATAATTAGGGCAAAACAAATGCATGTCTCATATAAAAACCTTGAAATAACTAGACAAAAATATAAAGTGGAAAATTGTTTAGTTGAATAAAATTCACAAAGATCTGTTTGTACTTGGGGTTAATTATTGTGGTTTATGTTCATTTTAATTATTTGGAAAATGCTGCTTAATCTAAGTAGAGTCTAGAACTTATAATTCAGCAGGTCATATGTAATTGTTTTTGTTACATTCATTTGTTGAACGTTTTATCTTAAAGCAGCACAGTCTTTGGTGAGATCCACTCCTCACCAACCCCAGTCTAAATCTTCAGTCTTGCCCGACCCCAAACACATAACCAAGGACTCATTGGAATCTCAAAGGTAGTGAAACGATTGTCTCGTTTGCCTATATAATGTACCCATACTGCCCTGGTCCTACAAACTAACATAGCTCAGTTGATGAGGGAAATATATAAAAAATAATGTTGGAAATTGAACAATAACAAACTTACTATCCCAATGCTGCAATTGTATTTCAGACACATTTTGGAGTCTGTGGCGATTTGCACATCTCTCCTGCTGATTGTGGCCATGGCAATAATAGCACGGAAGATATGGAGCCAGCACAGTATGTATGCTGTTTAACTATGTGATTATGTGACTGTGATATTTTTGATTTGGTTCACAGTTTACATAGACAACGCATACATTCAGTTCAGCTACTGGTTGTATTGTCATTGGTGACAAACAAATCATCTAATTTTGTATTTTTCAGAAAAAGAGCGACGGCTCAGGCAGGCAGCAGATCTCAAAGCAAGGATTACTGCAAGTCCACTATAATTTAATACCGTCCATCATCCACAGAACATTTGTTTGCCATATTTTTATGGTAATGTTATGTATTGTCTTTCTCTCTACCCTCAACAGGAGTATCCAGGTGATGTGGGTGACCTGCAAAGTGGGTCTGTCATTTTCCTCAACTCTGACACACAGCAGGTCCATGTGTTTTAACCTCCATCCAGAAATCAATCTCTGTTCACTGAGAAAGGGCTCAAAATGCCTATAATCATCACACAGCGGCGATATGGGATGACATCTTGCTGCACTGAGGAGAGCAGCTGAGCTCTAAGTGCAGAGCCTAAAAGCAACCTGACGTTCGTTGCCTGTAAAAATAAAGCCCTTGTGCATGTTTTGTCTCGTTGATGTTTTTTGTGTATTTGTTTGCGTTTTTTTGTATGATTTTCTTTTGTATTTACATATAAATTGTATTTGAAGGATCTGTTTTCCAAACCAATGTATTTGACATCTCTGAAAAGTTCATGTCCCCCTGTGATGTAGTGTTCAAAGGCCTCAAATAAAAATATATTTATCTTTAATGCATGATTTTCAGTGGATCAGAACCCGTCCCTAAATACAATCACTTCAAGGAGGATGCTGTTTTGTTATTCAACATAAATGTGCAAGGAATTGGTTTATCCATGTGGAAATTTTGTGATTTCAGTTTATGTGTACAAAATATTACATATCTGTACTATCGTGTGAGTGTTGCTGTATGACTTCAAGGGAACTTCACTCAAACAACAAAACATTCTCCTCACATTATTACAAACAATTTTTGCATAGTATTTCCATTTTGCAAGCTGTGGATGTATTAATATGTTTAGATATTTACCATTACGTATCAGGATGGCTATATAGTATACCAATCGGTTTTCAGGGAGAACAGATAATAGTTATTTGGTGGTGGGTCTCTCCTCATACTAAATGTAAGTATCTCAGTGAATTTTTTTGTATGCAGGATATCAGCTGTCCTCTCTCTCTCTCTCTCTCTCTCTGTCTGTGTGTGTCCCTGCTGACATGAATAAATTTGTGTTGGAAATCTAGATTCAAGTCATTATTTGATTGACCTTTCTTAAACTTAATTCAGACAGATACTTGATACTAAGCCAGAAATCACATATCGTTGAGTAAGAATAGATGTTGTATTTTATTCAAGATTCTTTCACTAGGGGGCACTGTGGATATAGCACATCCACTTGTCAATCTGTCTCATGGTCTGATGACTCATTTGATCAATTACAACTAGCTGTTGATTAAAATATACAATTATTTTTTTCTCCAAAATGTCACTCTGGTTCTAAGCTCTCGATATATTCACAAATGTTTGTGCTGCTTTCTTTGTGTATGTTTCCTGTTCAGTTTAGTGTTACTGAAGCTAAATGTAGATTTATTTTAAATTTTCTCTACTCACCTATCTAGTTTTAGTGTTATTTTAGTTGACAAACTCCCTTGATTGTTTTTTTAACTTTGATAAGGTTGGGATTAGGGTTAGGCATGATGGGATCCCTATGACAGCCTACAATGTACTGTTTTGATTCATTGAAATTACTGTCTATTGGTCTTGTAAGTGCAATGTAATTTGGTCTTTTATATTTTGATTAAGTTTTACACAGGTTTATGCTTTTCTAAATCTGGTCTAGTTTAAGTTTTGTTTTTGTCTTGAAAACGTATAGTAATACAAAAAGGTTTAGTCATTGTAATAGTTGAGTAAATGAACATTGGTCTATATGCGTTGTACTGTGTGTGTGTGCACGTCAATTTCATCAACAGTGAATTGCAAGTATGGTGACCAAGTGTCAAAAAACACTTGGTAGTTCAAAAAGGGAAGAGAAAGAGAAACGCAAGTTTTAACTCGAGTTTGAAACTAGAGTTTGAAAATGTTGGTTGCAATCTACGGCATCATGACAAAGATGGGTAACATACTAGATGTAGATGCGTTACTCCTCTTAAGCCATGGTAAAAACGTCTTGGTTATTACATTAATTGAAAAGATGTGTAGGCTTTCACTTTAATACTACAGTATCTAGATAGTCTCTAGTCAAAATAGCCCTCTTAAAGTATACAGTGTATCATAATATGTTTTAGTGTTATTTTGTTTTAATTGCTCAGTGCATTGGAACCTGTTGGCCTTTTACACACAAGATCAATATTCCGATATTCATACTTTAATTGCCTAAAGTTGTCAAATTTCTTAACACTAATGTGTAGATTAAGTTTAATCAAATACTTTTCAGAAACTTTGTTAATCTTATGAACACTTTGGTCGGTTCAAGAGGAAATAATAATCGTAATGAATATCCCATCTCCACAGCTGCTGCCGGATTGAGAACAGTTGGCAACATAGCCATTCAGGCTTGATGGACCGTCACTGTGCCATGCTTTTATGATGAGGAGTACAAAGACCATGTTAAATACTGGTGTAAAGGGGATAACTGGTTAACCTGCAAAACGATAGCTCGCTCTGACTCCAGTCAACAACATGCTGCTGTATCTCTAATAGATGACCTTGCCAACCAAGTCTTCACTGTAACAATGAGTAACCTTCAAACCGACGATAGTAACACTTACAGAGGCATTGTGGAGATTGAGTATGCCGGTGATTACGGCAAAAAGCTTTACCTTAATATCACAGCAGGTACTGTCAAAACTGGTCTGTTTTATTACATGCCATGGCAAAATAGTTTTCAACTGCTACATTTATAAGTTGATTTAAACTATTTACTACTAATGTTTCCCTTTTTACAGGTGTTCCAGCTCTGTCTGTAGTCCACAGTAGGATAGTGGAGAAGAAAGAGGCACTGTTGTGGTTACATGTTTATACCAAAAAAGCCTCAGGACTAATGAGGAGACTAAGTGGTGCGCAGACCAGGGAGTTTGTAAAACAGCCAATGAACACTCTGACTCCCAGAATCCATCTCTCCAAATCAGTGACGATGGAATTGGAGTTTTCAACGTGACGATGAGTAGACTGGAGATGAAAGACTCAGGCTGGAACTGGTGCTCTTACCAGGACCTAAATATCCCTGTTTATATCTCTGTAAGCAAAACAACTATGGGTACAGGTAAAGTCACTCTGTTGAAGATCTGCCTGCAATCAAA
>JAVQIZ010106933.1:0-15498 GCA_036023535.2 Galaxias brevipinnis
TATTTTTAGATTTTTCTAACACTTGGAATTTTGAACTGCTGCTATAGTGCCACCAAGAGGAACAATGAGACGGCATGGCAGGGTTGTAGTTTTGAGAGGACCTGGACATGTGTGCCAAAGTTGGTGCATTTTTAACCATGGGAAGTAGGATATTTGGGGGAATAATAATAATAATAATAATACTAACGATTACAATAGTTGACCAGTTGTACCAGCCGGCCACCTAATAACAAAAAAAAAAAAGAATGGAATATCAGTTGAAGGATAAAACTGGGTTTTAAACAGAGTTAATTAAGGGTAGGCTAGGTCAAAAAAGGTTTTTAAGGCAGGACTGAAGGATTGAGAGTGAGTTGGAATTGTGAATTATAAAAGAGGGAGAGAATTATAATGATCCAATAATTCAATAATCCATAATTTGGGAAGACAAAAAAATTATCTAGGATTATGTAAACATTGTAAATTCATATAGTTCTGTTTATTTGGCAGATAATGTTTTCCATCAGGTTATGGATTGCAATGGACGCTATCTATGATATTCTTATGTGTCTCATGTCTTTTAAGTTTTGTTAATAGTGTCCGCGATGGAAAACAAAGGGAAATTGGGCTTCAATTCTTTACAATGTACATATGGAGGTCAAATATTTTATATAAAAAAATAGGAAATTTCAATATTAGACATCCCCAAACACATACAAGACAGATTGATAACACATAAAGGCACTCAAAACCCCTATACACACAGACAAGTTACTGAAACTCTAACCTCTTTATAAAAAAAAAATTTTTTGTATATCATTTTCTTGCTGATTGATGAGAACAACTATTCAACAATCCATGTATGTTCAAAACCACTAAGGAAAAAATATACATTTTCTCATGCCTATGTAGGGTAGAAAAAAAGATACAAAATTACACTCAAAAATCCCAAAGCGACAACTATTCCAACAATAAACCAAATAATTCCGTATTTCACATTTTCTCTTTCCATCTGTTCCCTTAGCTGCTGGCTGGTCTTGTTGAAAACCTCCGACTAAGAAGAACCAAATAATATGAGCTATTAGTATTCTACCAAATAGTTAAATCAGTCTTCACTTACAAAATACATCATACCACTTGAAAGTTGAAAGGGGATTATGCAATACCCAAAGGTGGAGTGATTAATTGAAACGCTTATCACACTATCAGAACTATTTCACTGATACGCTTTGCTTTAAGTGTGAATGTGAGCCAAACTGTGCCTAAATGATCAATGTATTCCAAGTGCCTCACCGACTTCTCAAGCTGCTCAGCCTTGTCTCTCAACTCCTGCAAATGGTCAAGGCGATCCTGAACCTTTCTCATGTTCTCCTGCATGATGTCCTTCACCCCATCCATCGCCTCCTCGAGATGCACCAGTCGATCTGTCTCAGCCTGAGCGAGATCATGGAAAGCAAAAACTGAGGCAAGTACCCAAATCCAATGTCCTATGTTAAAGTGGTAGAGTTACCATAATACAACCATCCCTTTTCAGACAGAGCCAGGCTTACAGGAGTGATAGGTACAGGTAGCTTGAGACAAGGACTGACACAATAGTTGAAAAGTATGGAATGTAAACACACACATAAACACATGCCTTACTGCATTTGTGAACTAATTTACATAGATGATAGCACACCATGCGAGGATAAGTGGCAGTTTGTAGCACTTTAACTTAACTTTTTATTAAAAGGGAAAATAATGAAGCACATGTACAATAACCAAGGGATAAGCCTTCAACCCAATAGTTTCTTCAAAGTTATACCTTCATACTGTGGCACCAACGAACAAAACCATACTGAACAGAACTGAACTGATCTGTGTGAGCCTTGTTAAAACAGTTGGTTTTAATGTTGCTAAAACAACAACCCCGGTCAGGGAGGGGAACTGAA
Organism: Galaxias brevipinnis; assembly: GCA_036023535.2. Classification (NCBI taxonomy): domain Eukaryota; kingdom Metazoa; phylum Chordata; class Actinopteri; order Galaxiiformes; family Galaxiidae; genus Galaxias; species Galaxias brevipinnis. The sequence continues at coordinate 1,908 of JAVQIZ010106933.1, forward strand.
CTGACATTACCCTGTCCTGTTTTTGACCATTAGATTTATTTATTCTTCTAGGACTGACTGAAACAGGTTATTTAGTTTTCTTTATAAAACTAACACTTCTATAACTTTCAGTTAGGTAATGGTCACAATGTTTTGTTTTTGTTTTTTTTCTTCCACAAAAGTAGTTTTTAGAAATGTAATGTATTATGTTACATTAGAAGTAGATAGTAACATGGAAAATCAGGAACATGTGGTGTGAAAATCTTCACTTTGGTTTCCCTTAAGAGAAGATAATGGTTCTTCAAATCAAAACCTGGAGACTATTGGGTTACTTGATTTCCTTGATTGAGAAAGTGTCTAAACTTTTGTCTGGCATTGTAAATGTATTCTGCACATACACTTGAAGCACCATATGAATGCATAGAAATGGTTACTGTAAGTCACATGATTTTATGGATACATTCCTTGAAAATGAAACCACTGAATACGAAGGAATCCCCAGAGTTCCCAATTGAATCAAATAGCACTCTGGTCGTTATTATATTATTATAAATTACATGGGTAAAAACAAAACATTGAATAAGTGTCCTTTTTGTTACTTAGATTAAATAAATGTAACGACATCATCAGTGAAGGAGATTAGGTTGGACAAACATCTGTGATCAAAACTAAAACACAGATATTAGAAGTGCCCCAGTACATTCTCAGAAAATTAAGTCTTGTTTATATTATAATAAAACAAGGCACACATTACTGAATACTAATAGGAATTATTAACGCAAAACAAATTAAAATCATACCATTTTGGGAGGGATTTCTCTGAGAGAATTATTACGCCACAAGTGTTGCCTGGTAAAGAGCTAAATGGTGGAGTATGCAGAAGTGATCACTTCTCACCTTTTTTTTTCGGTTGGCACTGACTGAGTATGATTCATTGCAGGCTACTGGGAAAGGTTAGATGAATTCTGTTGGAGCAAAGTAAAGACTAAAGGCCAAATATATATATTTTATTTTTGTTTATTACATTATATTTCCTGGAGAAGGTGGTACATTTCAGTTGAAATATCTAAACATTTTTAAGGCAAATTGTATACTTGATTGATGATTTGACAATTGGCTATCACAATTGACTTGAGAAATCCCCCAAAAATTTGTTCAGTATATCCTTCAAAATACAGTACTTTAGCATGCATACCTAGTCATTAGATAGTACTGTAGTAATGGTGTACTTGCAAATGTTTACTATCATAAAAACATCATCAGTAGTATGAAATTATTGAATTTATGAATATATGACATTCATTTGTTGTACATACATAATAGCAGGAAGTTAATTTGTTTTACTAGGTATTCAAACTGTAGAATGCAAGCAGAACACAGTATTTATTTCAAAGCTTTTACTTCTACATGTCCCCTGCTTGTATCATTCCACTGTTTTTATATTATATAGTTTATAATGAATTAAGTCTCCATTTGAACCACACAAGCTGATTATCTTAAAAATATGAGGAAATGTCACCGTTAAAGTTGAAAAAAAAATGGAAAAAAAGGGAACTGGACTTCCAACTACATCTGTGTCAGTGGTTTGTAAGAACATGGCTTTATGTACAGTGCTGTGCTCAGACATAGTTCCTGAAAAACTCCTGCACCCTCTTCCATAGATCTAGCTGAGCTTCACAGTGTGGCTTTGCCTCCCCACCAAACACCACCACCATGCCCAGAGCAGCGTGGATGCCACTCGTGCAAAGCGCTGTGTAAGGTGTCTCCAAAAGGTGTCCTGCTTTCGGGTACCTCACTAGCTCGTAGGTGTCCTTCCCATGATCCCTCAGTCGTGCCACGGCCTGGTCAGCAAACATACAGCTGTTCCAATTCAAGTCGTCTTCCGACGCGGCGAAGAGGAAGCGGCCGCTGGCCTGTTCCAAGTGGATGACGGAATCCTGGTTCTTCTCCAATGTTGGGTCTGTGATGACGTCGTGAAGGATGATGAGGCCGTCCTCTGTGAATCGAGCTTTGGCCGGGTCCACCTCTATGGGTGGCATCACAACGCCTTTGTAGCTCAGTGGTATGACATTGACAGCGTTGCAACCATTAATCCAGGCAGTGGCCGAAACACCTTTGAGGTAAGAAGCCATCGACAGAGCAAAGTCCCCGCTCTTAGAGAGGCACAAGACGCCTACCCCTGAGCTTTTGACCTAACACAGAGGAGAGGAGTCGAGATAGGATGATTGATAGTGAATGATGAAAACATTTTAATGATAAGGATGAAAGATAGACAAGAGAAGTGGTGTGGACGAAAAAAGAATAGAGTAGAAAACAAAAGAGACGAGGAGGAGAGAGATGGAAGAGGAGAGAGATGAAAAAAAGAGGAAGGTTTAAATGCTAAGAAATTATCTTCTCCTTTATGCATCGCAAGGTGATACTCCGATATTCTTGTTATTGTCTGTATAATAAAATGATGCTACTAACAAATAAATTGAAATCTCATTAATCACTTAAGTATCTCATGTAATGTCCAAGCCACTAACCTGTGGATGTCCCCTTAGGAAAGTTATGCCCTCTTCAAAGTACTCTAGCTCGAAGCATTCTGGGACAGTTTTAGGCAGGTCCTGGTATTTATAAAAAGCCAGTGCTAAAACCGCAAAGCCCTTGTTTGCCAACAAGCTTGCTCTGATCTCACACAATCCACCACCAAATGTATACAAATCCACAACCCCTGGGAAGGGGCCGTCACCTGGTGGGGCGATAGAGCAATAAATTAATGACTGTGTGGATGTTATATTGGCTTGTTAATTTAAGCTTATAAAGTGTAGACTTGGTAACAGGAATAATTTCTTTGGCTGTATTATTCACTAACCAGGTGGCAGGAAAAGGACACCCCTGATTCTGCCTTCTTTCACCTCTATCCTCCTCATTCCTTCTTTCATAAAGTGTCTCACGTTAGTCTCTGAAGCCAGAAGTACATCGTCAGCATCTTGGCACACATCTATGTCAACTGTCAACGGGCTCAAAACATTATTTTTCGCAAGTCTGCTATGGGGTTTATCGGGTGTCATTGACCAAAAGAGGCCCATCGGTTCGATTCCAGTGTAGCTGCCCCCTAGAGAAGCGGATTTCTCCACGTCCACAAGCCCTGCCTCGTCTGCCTCGTACAGGGCACAGGCAGCGAATCTACCCCCTCTGTCATCCAAAAGCTTGGACCTTAACTTTACTCTCTGGTGTGGAAGAAGTCCTTGAACTCTCACTTGCACGGCCTCGTCAAAGAAACAGTCAGAGTTTGGGAGAAGTTGAACGTGCACATTATGTGAATTAGAACGTGCATGTAAACCTCTTCTTGAAATTACAAATCTGCAGGCACTTCGCCACATTTTCTTCCCAATGTATTTTCTCTTGTCTGATTGAAGTCTATTTGAGTTTCTGGGGGAAAGACTTGTGGGCGGAGTAATGCAAATATGTCTTCTTCTTTAGCTGCAGAATGGACCAGTAGGAGCCCAAAAAAAAAAACAAGACGATTTTTTTTTGCCCATCAAAAGTCCAGTCTTCAAATAAGAAACGTTAAACTCTTTCTCAGACTGCTCCCTAAATAAATACGCACGCTTTACTGCCTTAAACTTTCCCTATCCCGTGTCCCTGACTACTGCAAGCACTTGTTTTTATCCCTGTTCCTGAATGACCTAGAATCAACGACAAAATGTCACATTGCGGCAAGCAAGGTAAAACAAATCGAATGCATCCAACGCCTTCTTCTTCTCTTTTGGTTAAACAGTAGCTCTCCGTACACTGTGCCACCTAGTTTAATTCCGTATAGCTACACTTTTGACCTATATTCGATCATTTGTTTTAATGTTTGCATTTAAAACACGTGCAAGTAATACAAATATATTGGTGCGCTTTTAACGTGCTCTAATGAAAAATTGTGATCCTATCTGCACATAGTCCTTTGTAAAGGAAATAGAAGTATTTTTTTTACAGTTGATACCTGTATTCACTAGTATTTTTTGCCTCAAAATTATTATTTACTTAAAATAGAAAAGGAATGAAAGAGTTGGTTTAAGGAATGTTTTCATACAACACTTAGTTGCCGACCTATTCTCCTTTTTATAGATGTCAATCAAACTCCGTTGCGTTCCCACCGGAAGCGGCAGCTGTACAATTCTAATCCAGTGTTCCAATTCAGAACGGGACATCAGGATGGATCTTCAAAGCAGAATATTGCGTTGATAGTCAAACTGAACCCAAACTGAATACGCGGATACCTTGCAGCGTGTATTCAACAGAGTCAAGTAAGTGTTGTAATTTTGTGTCCATACTCGCCTAGCCAGCTAAACAAATCGATTCAGCGCCGCGCGGTGCTCGTGCTGGGCCCTGACTCCCCCACGGCTTTAGTAAATGCTAGTGAGGCAATCGCAGTTAAGCTTTACACACAAAAGTTGCATTTGGTGTTCAAAAACGTTTTTCGATAGTTGTGCTTTCCATTTTCAAAAAACAAAATGTCGTGCCATTTAACGTGCCGTACATGACACGCTAGGGCAGCAGCATACTCGTCGTAGTAGGTTTAGCATCGATGTTTTATTAAGCCTGTGGACGGGGTATAAGTAACGTAACATGAACTATTAGTAGGCATCCTCATGTTATTGCTAAATGCACTTTGTTGTCAATCTGTCATACACCCACATGCCATGGAGTAAGCCGTTGTAGGTACTGTTATGCTAACCCTAGACAGTGCCTTGCTAGAAGCAATGATGGATGGATGGTATACTGTTATAATAACATAGCGCATTTGTCTCTCTGTTCTGTCCTCATACAGTCCATCCATGTGACCATGTTGTCACCTGCCCCAGCTGAATCAAGAGGTGGTCAGCCTCTAATCGCTGGCACCACTGCATCTGGTTCTACAGGTCCGCGTCCGGCCCCATGTCCCCCTCTCTCGCAGCAGCGACCAGCTCACTTCTCACCTATTCTCCCACACCACTACCAAGGGAGAGTTTCAACCAGCCCTGCAGGAAGTCAAGACACTAGTTTGGGCCAGATAGCTGGAACCAGTGGGATTGTTTCCAGCCAGAACCAGAGGATTGTGATTAGTAGCCATGTAGCGACTCAGTCCCATTGCACAGCAACAAGTGGACATGTTCTAAGCCCGTCTCACAATATGGCATCAACCAGTGGGCCTATAGTAACACAGTCCCATGGTATGGCGTTAACCAGTGGGTCTAAGACATTACTAAGCCACCCGCAAAGAATTGACCCTAGTGACCCTTCACCGAGCCACTCGCAGAGCATTACAACCACTAAAACAATGCTGACCCAGTCTTATAGTATGGCAACTACCAGTCGACCTCGATTGAGTCAGTCCCACAATGTAGCAATAAGCAGTAGCTCTGGATCAGGCCATTCCCAGATAGATAGAACCAGAAGGCCTGAACTGACCCAGTCTCACAATATGGCCACTACCAGTGAACTTATTCCGAGCCAGTCTCACAATTTGGCACCAGCCAGTGGGCTTGCATTGTCCCACACCCACAGTTGGACGTCGTCCAGTAACTCTGCATTGACCAACAACAACAATAGATTTGAAATGGGTGGACTCAGCCAGTCACGACAGATTTCCACTAGTGGTCCAGTAACCAGCCAGTATCAGAATACAGCAACAAGCAGTGGACCTATTCAGCCCCAGTCTCACCTCGGACAGGAGCAGAGCCCAAGAGCAAGGCAGGCTTTGCCTGAGCAGAGACCAGGTGCTCTTGGCTCTTCTCCCAGGTTTGGGTTAGTTTATGGGGCAAACCTTACTGGCCTTGGTGACCTCAGAAGAACTGCACCTCAGGTAGTGTGTGTGTGTGTGTGTGTGTGTGTGTGTGGGGGGGGGGGGGGTGCCTGATACATTGTATCATGTATTATTGTTTGTATAAATCTGTGTGGTACAGGTGTATAAATCTGTGTAGGTTTAAGGTGTATATGTACATTTTCAGATCCCAGGTGTTCAGAGAGACAGCATTACAAGCAGCAAACCTTGGCTTGGCATCAACAACCAAGGTAATGGGAGAGTGCCGCACACATCAAATAAGGCTTGGAAACACTGCACAAAGTAATACTAAGAATAAGTGTTATGTATGATTTTATAATTTTTTTTATGGTTTTCCAGAGAGCCTGTCTAGGACGCCTCCATCGGACCCCTCCCCGGCCTGCCCTCCAGCCCCTCCAGCCGGACCCACAGGGGAACAGCTAGGCATCCTGGAGCGATGCCTGGCTGCCCACCAGACTGAGATGAAAAGACTGTTGACTGGTGCGATTGGTTCGCTATGCCAGCGACTGGAGGTGGTGGAAAGGAGGATGGAGCAGATGTATGAACAGGGCATCTCCCATGGAAACAGCCTTACGCTGCTTAACAGCCAGGTGGGGCAGCTGTGCTGTGGCATGCCGGCAAACCTTTCGGTGGTTCAAACCAAACAGGACCTGTCGTCCATTCATTGTCTTGGTGAGTTCATAACAGGAGAATTATACTCCAAAAGTATTTATTTATTGATATTGATGATGTGTGTGTGTGTGTGTGTGTGTGTGTGTGTGTGTGTGTGTGTGTGTGTATATATAAATATAGCCCTAGTGATATATAGGCTATATATATTTCTGCAGCCTTGGGAGAGTGACTAGGAGCTCTCGTAAGCATTGGCAACCATGGCAACAATCCATGCAAAAACCAGCTGTAATTTTTTTGTCTACTGAAATTAGAGAGAATCCTGTCTGCTATTATTATAATTTAGCATTTTCTCACTCTGCCACAAAACTGGATTAACTTTCTTTTTGAAGGGGATAATCAGTGCCACACTGCAGCTTCAATAAGCTCTTTGTGCACTTGTATTCTTACAGGAATGGATCCACAAGTCTTGAAGGAAGAGAAAGAGGAATCCAAGATTCTGCCACGTAGTCCGAGTCTCCCCAGCAGGTCGAGTTTTCAGTTGGCAGCCAGCGCAAGCACGGGGAACGCTGCTGGTTGTTCATGGACTAAGGCGTCGTTCACATCTAGCAGTTGCAGCAACCCTGTCCAGATAGGCGTTGACAACCATTCTTTAGGGGTGAAGCTAAAGGGCATACATCCAGCACAAGGAGCCACAATTCTGGGGGAAGACGGGGCCACCAAGGGTTCTATGGAGGGAAAGTACTCCCCGGTGTCTGACTTTGAAGACCAGGACATGGAGCTGGCCGAGGAGAAGGGACGCGATGCACTCACCTGGTTGGTCAACTCGGCCCTGGCAGACACGGAGTCCAGCGACAGCCAAGAGGCACCGGCCACGCTTTCCCTGACACCACTTTCATCAGCCGACTCTCAGGGGAAAGGGACTTCGTCCGTGACGGACCACCTTCGTCCTCACCACGCTCCACTTTTATTCCCTCCAAAGACTAAGAAGTCCGAGTGTCCACTCCAGGAGAGTAGCGGGACAAGCCCTGCTGGAACATTTTTTTCCAAGACACCACGTGCTGCTACAGCAGGTACAGGAAGGCACGGACCCGTCCCCCCAGAACGACCAGCGGGGTGTATCATGTCCAGCTCTCTTCTCTGCGATGTCACAGCTTCTTCCTACTCCTCCTCTTCATCATCCGCCCCCTCCTTTCAGCCAACCAGGGAGGAAGAACGAGCCGTCAGGAAATCGGAGAGGAATACGAGGAGCAAAAGGGAAGCCAAGGCTTTTTCAGTTGGTGATTTCGCCTACGCTGCCACATCTGACAGAGGCAGAGGCAGGGGCTGGGGAAGCCAAATGTCCCAGTCGAGGGCCAGTGTCCGAGAGGAGCCGTCGGAGGAGAGGCTGAGGTTCGTAGGCTGCATGAGGGTCTCCTGTGGCGGAGGTCAGACTGGTGCCGACTCGGACACCGGTTCCCTCTTATTGACTCTACACAGTCAACCAAACTCCGTCACGTCCCATAAAAACAGCCAAGTCAGCAAAAGCCCTTTGTCAGACTCCTGTCTCCAGGGCTCCCTGACTTCCTCTTGTCCCCAGACTGGGTGTAAGATTCCAGTCACACAGAGGTCTCTCCTCCCGTCTTACCCCACCACTAGCAGCGACCTCTCCCCGGACAGGCTCCCAAGGGCCTCCAAGCTCTTTGGTCTGAAAAACGGGCTGTCTCAACATCACCTGGTGGACGTGGACTCTGACATGGCTGACCCCGACGGCCATGCCTCTTTTCTCCTAAAGCTCGCCGACACGGCCAGTCAGCTGATCTCCCCCAACCCCGACGACCTCATAGCTTCCCCCTCGACTTATGACCCCCTGGCCAGCCTCCCACGGTACCTTGGTTCCAAGCTCAAACGCCACTGGGACAGGGACCACGCCTCGTCTCGGCGTCGGCCTATGAAAGGGAGCAGCAGCCTGGCTCCTAGCTCCGCTCTACCTGAGCTGGAGGCCGAGACGTCGTGTCACTGGCAGCCTCTGGTGATGTTGGGGGCTCCTCTGTCTCCCCTCCAGCTCAACCCAGGGGTCCTCTCCCCCCGGAGTTCCGGAAGCCCGAGCCCTCCCCTCAACAATCTGCTGCTGCTGGATGGGGAGCTGTCTGCTCAGCCCAGCCTGGCCGGGCTCTTCCGCTCCTCAGCCACCCAGCTGCCCTTGTCCGCCATGTTCGGCCAGTGGGGGTTCCCCAAGGCTGGCATGAGCACTGTGCTGGCGGTGACGTCGCCGTCTTCCTTCCGCCTCTGGTTCAAACGCAGGCGGCCCGCGCCACTCATGTGGATGTCGCCGGTTGCCGTAGAGACTGTGGTGTGTCAGATCATCGCCTCACGGAGGAGGTATCCACCCCTGCCCTGCCTCAAGGACTACACCGGCCCCCCAGGGCTAGGCAACGACCACTGGTAAGTTGTATGCTGATGTATTCAAAATGTTTTTGCTAGAATAGGTCCACACTTGCTTTCTTTCAGTAAATGAAGCCAAGTCAGCTGATTGATTGATTTATTTGTCAATGTTTTTTAGTTATGCTCGGGCAAAGGAAGCCTCTCGCAGGAGTTCTACAGCTTCAAGGTGAGCTCCCTAACCCCGTTCAGGCTTTGACTTTTGATCATTCACAGCGTATTCAGTAATCATTACGTTTTCACAAAGAACTACAGGCCTGGATACATTGAAATGAATACATTTTAAATTAATTTGATTGAAGTGATCGAGCAATGTGACAACACTTACACAAGCAAACCACATTAGCAAATCATAACATGACTTATTTAAAAAGCAAATGTGTCTGCTGTTTTCCCAATTGCATTACAAGCACTGGGTTAAATTATTATTAACAACTAAACCATTCTAAACCCACACATCTCAGGTGGAAACTCAATCATGACAACTCCCTGTCTTTTTATTTGCCCTTTCTCTTCCAGCACTTTGACTTCCCCACTTGTGAGACGACAACGGCGGTCCAAACACACCGCAGAACGAGCTCTTTCCACCAATCACAGCCACAGCCCCAAGTCCCATGCCAGCCATCACGGTCATAGCCCCAAGACCATGCGTCTAGATAACCTTCCACCAGAGGCTGTGTCCAGCTTTGCGAGTGCCAACGTTAAATACCCAGGTCTGCACAATCGTGCCACATCCAGAGAGGTGAGCATAAGGGTCACTACAGTTAGACCCGCGTGAAATATCCTGGGGTATTATAATTGTTTTATTTAAAATTGTGTTTTGACCAGTTTTCGGCCAGCTTGTGCATACATTATCTAATTCTTCGTCTCTTTTTTCCTTGACCTTTATAAAGGGGGGTTTATTTGAAGGAAGTGGGGTGTCCCAGCCAGGACAGCGCTCCAAGAGGGTGTCCCAAATCCGCATCCGTAAGACAGTGCCCAAACCGGACAACAACATGACTCCCATGGGACTCCCGAAACCAAAGAGGTGAGATGACAGCCCCACCTGAACTCTGTTAGTGATCAGAGGTCGCCGTAGTAACAAACAAGGTCCTAGGTTTTGATACAAAATCTGGAGTAAATCGAAGCATACTCATATAGTTGACCAAAGATATCTGCCAACCAAATTAAATTGTCCCCCTAGACTACGAAAGAATATTGACTCATATAATAATAATTAATAATTCATTTTATTTAGTTTTTAGCGCTTTTCTCAAGACTCAAAGCACTTTACACAAATTGGTTGCCAATTAATTACACAGAACGAACAACAAATGGACTGACTGCTCAGTCTGAGTGATACCACGGCAGCCAATTTGCCCAGACTTGCTCACCCAAAATATTGCGACAGACTTGCTCACACAGGACACATACACCGACTCCAGTTGAATTGGTTGTGACTGGTCAGGGCACTGGTAGGAGGATGGAGCATGTTTTTCGATAAACTTTCATAGCAGGATATGATGACAAACGATGATGAATAATAACCTGGAAGTTATGACACAGGGGTATCGTAAGGAACAAGACATCAAAACAATTCAAACAGAATCTAATAACAGAAAAAAACAATGCTGGAAAACGTGCACTGTTGACACATAAACAACACAAGTAATTTGATTCAACTGTTTTAATAGATACACATTTGATTATCACTTTTTGTTTTGGGATCCATGAATTGGCACCCTAAAGGTAAATGGAAGGGGGGGGTAGGCTCCTTCACGTCATGCCTGTTTGTCACAGACCACTGGAACATAATCAACAGGCTCTGCTCATGTGACTGAGGCCCTGCATTTTCTCTTCATAAACTCATTAAACCACTGTTGGTTTGAAGTTGTTTAGTGGTTGCTACCTTGATGACAGTTTACACATATCTGTGGGTAAATACTGCCACACCTTAGTTTCCTGGCTTCATTGTGTGTGTGACTGTGTGCGTGCGCGCGTGCTTGTGTGTGTGCTTGTGTGTGTGTGGCTACCCACCTTGTGCAATGGGGACTAGGTGAAACTCATTGGGTTTCTTGTCTTGTGAAACGGTGTCCCTGTGTGCCAGATCCAGTGTCTGGGTAAATACCAAACCCCTAACAGGAACCGGGAGATTGCAGGGGTGAGCCAGTTCAGGCAGGCCCTCGATCGGACACCTTTGGCACAGCGTTTCCATGGAAGAGCTGGTTTTACCAGGAACACACAGTCATACGCCAAGAGACAAAAACAGCCTTATTCACCAAACAGACTGCCCTTCAATTCAAACCCAGTGTAGTCGCACAATATCGAGCATTTAATTTAGTGAGCATGTATGTGCAAGGCCAAGGGCTTTCTTATGGACGATACTTAATATGGTATGTGATATCTCACAGTGGCCTCACAGTAATACTAGATGAACCAGTGAAGTGTATAATACCTCTCTATTGCCTGGGTTTAGACATAGTGAACTGGAATTGGAAGGTGTTCCTAAGCTGTAAAGCAACATGGCAGTCTGCGGCGGCCATGAGTGACAGTGACACGGCATGGCCACACAGCCAGGAAATAGCAACTAGTGTTTCACTGGGAGTCAATTACTGCTGTCTCACATGATCACCAAGGACAGGCAGGCAGACAGGCAGGTAAACAGTCTGGCAAACAGTCAGTCAGTCAGACAGGTAAACAGTCTGGCAAACAGTCAGTCAGTCAGACAGACAGGAAAACAGTCAGGCAAACAGACAGTCAGTCAGCCATGTAGGCAGTCAGTCAGGCAAACAGTCAGTCAGTCAGTCAGACAGACAGACAGACAGACAGACAGGAAAACTGTCTGTCTGTCTGTCTGTCTGACTGTTTTCCTGACTGACTGCCTGTTTGCCTGACTGTCTGTCTGACTGACTGTCTGTTTGCCTGACTGTTTTCCTGTCTGTCAGACAGACAGACAGGAAAACAGTCAGGCAAACAGGCAGTCAGTCAGCCATGCAGGCAGTGAGTCAGTCAGTCAGGCAGGCAGGCAAACAGTCAGTTAGTCAGCCAGTCAGGCAACCAGTCAGTCAGTCAGTCAGGCAGACAGTCAGTCAGGCAAACAGGCAGGCAGTCAGGCAAACAGGCAGGCAGGCAAACAGTCAGTCAGTCAGGCAAACAGTCAGACAGGCAGGCAGTCAGTGCTCCACAGCAATGGGAAGGGCTGCTTCCGTCGTGGCGGACCTGCCTGCCATCCAGATTTAATCAATACTGTTCAATGTGCCACCGGAGGGCTGTCTGGTATTAGACTACAGGGCCAATCCACACAATGAATGGATGGGCACACAGCAGACTCAATGTGCAATTCAATTCCCTTAAAGCCAGATGCTCTCTGACCAGCCACAGTACCATAGTTTCCTGTGTACACGGCAGCCATTTTGATTCGTCTCGATGATTGACAAGTATTCTTTCTGTGTCGCTCCAGGGACAGAAGTTGTTGTTATGGCAACACATTTCAAGCTACACTAGTGCTGATATATGCTTTATAAGATATACTGTGTGAGGTGGATTAGATATACCTTTACTCCTGTATACTGGGTTATGGCAGAGTTTATATTGACTGCATGCATGCACTTACTCTCTCTTTCACACAGGGCACTGCTCTCTCACTCTCTACACACACACACACACACACACACACACACACACACACACACACACACACACACACACACACACACACACACACACACACACACACACAGGCCCTAGCAACTACAGGGTGGTTGGCATGACAGTTACATCTGTGCTCTTAAGTACAAATAAATGATCTCTAATATCAACAGTGAATGGCCATTTGACATGAACATTAGAGTTCCCTCTCAGACAGTGACAGAGCTAAACAGCATGTGTCTCTCTCTCTGATGAGACGGACATGATGAGCCTATAGCACATTCCAGTTCTACACTATTCTCAACACAACTCATTTCTAAAAATAGTTTCAAGCAGCGAGATGAAGAGAGAGAGGGAGGAAGGGAGGGAGGGAGGGAGGGAGGGGTGGATCTCTTTTCTTTCTCTCTCTTCTCTTCATCAGTGGGAAAGCCCTTTGAATGTCTTTCTGCAGTGCAGCCCTTGAAGGTGTCCGAGTCCTCTCATTATCAACCCCAAATCCCTTCAGGTCTGTTACGTCACCTCCAGGCCACCTCCGGGTGCGGTTACCACGGCGATGACGATTCATCATGCTACACACAGGACGTCAGTGGGAGCCTGTCTGCTGAGGCTTACACTATCACAGCCACTGGTCCTTTATTCACACGGGGGTTGCCTCGTGAGCCAATGTGGGGGTTTTTTGTGGTTTTTTTCAGTTTTCACCAAACTGTGCTCCCAAACGGGGCTCATGGGCATTAAGGGGGGGGGGGGGGGCAATGTGATTCAGAGTGGGGTGAGAACAGGAGACCACCAACACCAACAACACACCACACCTTTACCTGGCAGCTTTCACAGTGAAGCTCATCACCTGGACGGGCCGACTGTCTACCCACCAAGACGAGCTCAGTCAAGAAAAGAAAATAACCCACAACCATTGTTAATACTGACTATGTTTGGGCTGATAACAGACAAGAAAAAGAAAAGAGTAATAAAAACAAGGGTGTGAAAGAGGAGAGAGAGAGAGAGAGAGAGAGAGAGAGGGAGAGAAGAGATGAGAGAGATGCTGCCCTCTGGTTCACCGCCTGGGTTGTTGTCAAAGCCTCTTCAATCTACCACTCTAATTGTTTTTCTCTGAGCCGGCTGGAAATAGAAAGCCCTCACACCTCGTCAGATGCCTTCCCA
>JAVQIZ010106936.1:0-11721 GCA_036023535.2 Galaxias brevipinnis
GTTTTTTTTGGGTAACTTGTTTTTTTTGTGCATTTGGCCGGCCCGTCCCACGGTTTTGGTTTTTTTGTCCCCCAAATTTTTTTTTTCTAACCCCCCCCCCCCCCCCCCCCCACAGTGCCAGGTCGGCGGGATGTGCATTTTGTGAAAAAGGGATTCCGTACGATGTTGATCAGAAAGCAGTCTTCCTCAGAGGAGTGCGTGAGGGGTTGCGACGAGGCCTGACTCAGGCTGCCATTACAGAGGGAGTGCGTGTCCCCATGCGGTCTCTCTGTGTACACGACAAGAGACTGGGACGGCTCATAGATTAACGCAGGCAGAGAGGGTTCCTCACGAGGCCGACTGTAGGAAAGGGCTCCAGTCAAAAGAGAAAGGAGCTATGTGTCATAGTGTGTGGGCAGTAACAGCCCGTCTAGAGTGACCAATAATGCCCCACACCCCGCCGCCTTCGAAGGAGCCCCACGCTGAAACATGTTCCCCACATCAAAAGGTTCTGAAGCGCCACATCTTTACCACAGCTTCAGTGATGTGTAAACGTTTCCAATGAGGAAAAAAAAAAGGGTGTCTCGTTTGGAAAAACAAAACGTCGAACACCCAAAACCCATTCGTGGAGTTTTTGAAAAGTGGGCCTCCCTTGTTTTGTAAGAGGAGTGATTGAATTGTATTGTATCGGCTGAGAGTAGCCAACAGGCACCAGCCCACATGGTTAGCCTGCTAGCTTCTCATCCCACTCCAGCAACCCAATAAGTAGCTCCTGCTAACCCCCTTTCCTCTGTGTCCTGTTAGCCTGACATAACGGCAGAGTAACACATGACCTGAAAGCCGCCGCGATGAATCAGAAGTCCGGCTAGTGTGACCCCCCCCCCCCCTCTCTCTCTGTCTCTCTCTCTCTCTCGCTCTCTCTTGCTCTCCCGTCACGAGTAGCCCTTTCCCTCCCCTTAATGTAATTGCCTCATCTAAGGGAACATACACCGCGGACACCTTTAATGGTGGGAGGAAGGGGCATTGTCACACTCATCTCGCCCTCCTCCCCGCGCCTCTGTTCATCCCTCTTTTTTTCCCGCTGGATCGGACTCTCCATCCCTCACTCACTCTCACTCTCTCTCTCTCCCTCCCTCCCACCCTCCTCCTCCTCACGTTTCTGCCCTCTCTCATTGACCCTCTAATTGAAATATCAAGATTGAGGTAGACGCGAAGGGAAATGTTGTTGCAGGGCCGTGGTGAGGGCCTGGGCCTGCCAGCCTGCCTGCTCCTGCTGCTCTCTGTGCTGCTTGTCACTGCAGTGAGACTCGGGCTGGGCTTAGATAACGAGCTGAGCCTCAGGCAGGGGGGGGGACATGACACAGGACCGGTGGGTCCGCGGAGGCAAGACACCGATGTGTGCAAACAAAGACATCGGCTTTGCTGGGAAACTAGAGGTGCAGGGGGATGGGGGGGTGGAGGAAGAGGTGTGAGTGTGTGTGTGTGTGTGTGTGTGTGTGTGTGTGTGTGTCTGACTGCATGTGTTATTATGTTCTCAGCGTAGCACTCCAAACATGCACACAGTCTAGAGTGCTGCTGTGTTTGACACAAAGCGGAAACGGAGGAGAGGGACCGGGGAAACGAACAGCAGGGCATGTCACATGTTAGAGCGCGTTCAAACTAAATCACTCAAGTCAGCTCCCTGGGCAGTCTGGAGCTCTATGTGGCTCCTCCAGCCAGTCAGCCAGGCAGGCAGGCTGTACAGCCAGTCAGCCAGTCAGCAAGTGCAGCCAGTCAGAACAGTCAGTACTTGTAGGCAGGCAGGCTGTACAGGCAGGCAGACAGGGCTATGAGGGAGAAAAGCTCTCCACACGAACCACCCAGCAGACCTCTGACTCCACCCAGGGAGGAGTGACTAGAGCCCAGCTTGAGGCCATGGCAGCTGTTTGGAACCTATCAGCACCGGCGATGTGTGTGTGTGTGTGTGTGTCTACCAGTCCACAGTGCATGGCCACGGGCGGTCCGAGTGTCCTAATGAGAGACAGTCAGTGAGCGGTGGTTGCCAGATGCCCCGGTGGCACTCTGTGACACAGCAACGCATTGCACCATGCCACTTTCCATAGCACACTGCAGAGCTGATGTAAAACAGTGCATGTGTGCGCGTGCGTATGACTGAGTGTGTGTGCGTGTAGGCTCAGGGGGTAACAAAGAGGAAGGCGCTCATGGCGTGCTGACGAAAAGAGATCCTTTTCCACGGTGGTCATACTAAACATAGGGAGGACCAGGTCACTACCTAGCGGGCCCCGCTGAAGAAGTGGAGCCTTCCTGGGGGATTCGGAGGAATTTTCCAGAGTGCCAAAATATCCGCTCTGTTGCAAGAGCCTTGTTTGGACACAGGGCATTTGGCTACGGTGCGGGGGTTGTTACTCTGCCTTCCGCACGCAATCACTCAGGTCCGCGAGGCTCCTACTGTGTGTCTGGCTCAGTCTCTGGTTGTGTGTGTGTGCGTGTGTGTGTGTGTGCGCGCGATCATGTTTATAGTGTGCCACAGTCCAATTGTGTTCTCCCTGCGCTCCGTCTCTGTCTGGGTATGGTAAACGAGTGCAAAATAGTGCCGGCCATACTGCCTCCCAACTATGATGAAACCAAGGCCCGCTCCGATCAGCCATTCCTAGATGAATTAACCATGTAGAATCACTTGATAAGTGCATGTGTCTAACTTCACTGTGTACTCACATGCAGGTTCTTTGTGTCAGTGCAAGTACACGTGTGCTCACCTTCTCCAGTCCTGGAGGTTCCCAGGTCCAGGTCGTCTCGGGTACCGTTCTGGGAGTCCAGGTATGTGGCCGGCACCCAGCCCTGCTCCTCCACTGTGCTGACGAACCACCAACCTGCCCCCGACACACACACACATACACCCACCCACACACACACACGGTACTCATTAGTCCAGCCTAATGTCTCTGAGTTATAAGGCCGGAAGCACGATAACTTCCAGTTGCCGTTCTATTTAAAGCTGATGATTGAAACCAAACAACCAAAATATTTCATATTTGTGATCCCTCATCTGCACAGCATATTACAGAGGAGTACGTTTTTCTTCGGAAGACGTGACTATTCCTATTGGTCTCAGGCCTCATTTTTGTCTGTGGATTTCTGAAGTGAGGGAGCTGCTTGGAATACTCCTTGCAAAGCCAGGTTGGCTGTGTGCAGTGGAGGCTAATGAGAGAGACATGCTCATTAAAACGAGAGCTCGTATTGCCAGGAGAGGATCCGAGCCACAAGCTAAAACCCGCCACGGTTGTGGACGCATTCCGTTATTGTTAGAAAACCGTCAGAATGCGAAAACACACGTCAATTTGGGCAGCGGCCCAGACCGAGATCAGGCCGAGGAAAAAGCCTGACCTATCTCTCCCAGTCTGACGTCTAGCGTGTGTCTCGCTCCATGTTTTTGACAGAGGAGGGTGTTTACGAATTTAAAGAGGCACCGCCAGCATTTCGCCGGCAATATTTTTGATCGATGAGGCGTGACCTTCAGAGTTGTAAATAGCGAGGAATGCTGGACGTGCAGTTTGCCTCTTTTTTTTTCCACAGCGTTTCTTGGGGGCACGCGCCTCCGTTCACGACTCGCTGCAGTAGCTCTCACACATTGGCCCGCCACACAGTCGCACACGCTATACACCTCGACACATTTTCCCCAGGCTTCAGATGCAGGGTGGGACAGGAGAGAGAGGACTAACAGGAGAAAAAAAAGAGTTGGACATTCACAAGCTCATCCAACAATGAAGTCATGATGGCCTCTCCTATGTGTTTCCCGGTCCTGAGCTCTGTAACGGGGTTTAAGAGGCTGGAGAATCCGCTCAGCAAGGTCTATGTCCGCAGCAGGACACAAGTCATGGTGGACGTACGTCTGTAAATACTATAGGGACACGTTCCACAGTTTTGTTTTGATTAGAAAATCTGTCTCACTACAAAGCGTTTCCTCATGAAACATGCAGTGATCTACAGTGCATCTCGTGGTACTGAGTGTTCATATGTTATTTTGAAATGAAACGCCATCCCCTCCGTGTTCCTGGATCCCAGTGAGTCCACTGTGGCCTGCACCACCCTGACTGTGACATCCCACGAGCAGCGTCTGGGTCATACCAACACCTCACCCCCAGGGTGAATATAGTGTCTTCATTATACTACCTTACAGTGATGTCTGGGTCGTACCATGTCAAAACGCTCCCATTTGAGTGAAATAGTGTTTCAATTATACAGACCTTGCTGTCTGGACTGTTCAGACCAGTGACCCCCCCCCCTCTGCCCTCACTGAGTGAAATAGTGTCTCTATTACACGTCTCCATAGTAGGTCTCGTCTAGCCGAAAACACAGGAGCCAATTCAATCTGAACGCCGGGCAACACACACATAAACACTTCTGTCGCTGACACACTCACACGCAAATGCGCGCGGACGCAAAACACGACACGCTCTTATTTATTTGTATTTTCTCCAAGCCGTCTAGCCGTCTGGTGCCTCCTCGCCCACCGTTCCGACCCTCCCAGACGTTACAGCACGGGGTGGGCCACGACAGATCCTCACAGTTGCTTTGAGACGCTGTCACGATTCGTTCAGAATCCAATTCCAGTTAATATGTCCAAGCTAATGTTTGGCACAAAGACCATCGCACCCTAAACGTGTAGGGCATTCGATTTCTCATGGAATTGAACGTGACAATTTGACAGTGATGCTATGGTAATTGAATTTTACACTCCGTCCACTGGTTTGATTCAGGCTTCAGGTTTGGATGAATTGCGTTTGTTCTCAGATGCCATGCTGTAGCTGGCGGAGCATAGCTCTTTGCAGCCTGGATTTTAGGGGTTGGGGAGGGGTGTATCGACTCATATAAAACGTATTATAGTTTATAGGCCCCAGTCATTGTACAGTACCCTATCAATTCGAAAAAGGAACAAGGGAATTGAATCTGCCTTTCTGGAGGGAAGCTATAGTTTGGAGAAGTCATTAGAAAGCCATTTTGCTCTGGAGGGGAAGAAGCTAAATAAATCAACCAGCTTAACAGCAGCTGTACTGTGGGTCATTGGCTGCCGTTATCACTTACAGCTGAGAGCTCTGCTGCTGTATAATATAGGTGTGTATGTGTGTGTGTGTGACCTATATGTACACAAAAAAGATTGTGTGTGTGCTGTGTACAGATGTATGAGTGCATTGGCCTGCTGTTCTGAATCCCAGGCTGGCAGATCCTTCATTGTGCGTGCACGCACACACACACACACACACACACACGCACACACACACGCCCACACACCCACACACATGCACATACCATTGGCTTCACCATCTCCACACAAAGTCTTAGTGGGGATTTTGACAGGACCCAGCTCCCCTATAAATCCAGCTCTGGAGAAAATGAGGGCCGTAAAACAGCAGAGCAATGAGGAACAGAGCCACTGCTGGACCCTCTTAACTACACACACTAACCTCTGCCAGAGACCGAGAGAGCCAACAAACGGGAGACAGAGCAGAGAAAGAGAAAGCATTGGAGAGGAAGAAAGATCGAAACGAGAAGGTCCTCTCTCCCCGCTGGTCCAAGTTAGCGAACGCTGAGACACGGGCTGGTTTCATACGAGTGCTCTCCGACTCTCTCTCTCTCTCTCTCTCTCTGGTCACGCAATTTGGTTTCCAGGCAGTCCAACAACAGAGAGCGTTTCCACAGAGAAGCTGGCCCTAGAAGTCCTGAAGCACAGAACTAAGTGGCATTCCCCCTGAACCCTAGTCCCTGTCACACTGAGTCAAGTCTTGCTATCTAACACGGCTCCTCGGCAACTCTTAAAGCGCAGCCTATGCCAGTACAACGTTTGTTCCACTTTATTGGGCGGACTGATTTGTCTACACAGTGTGGTTTCACTTAAAGGAGCAGGTGAACCTCAGAGGGTTGAGCTGAAGCTCTAAAGGGGAAGGCCTCCTTCTAAGTAAACACGCCATGTTTCCCCTCAAAGAGGGGCGGCTCACACTGTACTGTAGGTCCACGGCTGTGGGGGAAACCACCGTCCCCACTCGGCCACGGGGGCAGCTGTGAAAACGGTGGCGTCCCAAAAAGGGCGGAATAAAAGGTGGTCATGTAATGAAGTCCATACTGAGGACCATCTGAACACACAGAGGAAGGGGAAGGGGCGGCCTGTTGCTTTAGCCCACTTGAATCATCCCACCCTGTTATTGGTGGCCGGAACCCTCTGTGCTGCGAGTGTGTGTGCGTGTGGGGGGGGGGGGGTTCTGCGTGTGTGTGCATCAACTGTGTTCAGACACTCCAGGGTACCGTATCTAGAGTGGGTTCAGTCCAGTTGAAACAGTCTACGTATGCTTCACATATTGTTCAACAGGCTCAAAGCATGAGTGTTCATTTCCTGTTTGATGCCGAAACCCTTTATCGTGTTCAAAAATACGTTTAGAGCAACCAGCATTGTTTTTACACCCATGTGGTCGAGGTATTGTTATGTGGACATACCTGTGTATACAGCAATTGCATTAGACAAACTGTGTAAGTACATGCAGCAATCTTCCATAACTATAAATACAATCTACAATTACGTGGCTTATCCTATTAAAAGACACCTTGCGTAGCTATACCTGATTTACATTCAATGTGAATGTGAGAAAGAGCCGGAGAGAGAGAGAGAGAAAGAAAGAACCAGAAATGCAAGCAGATGTTTGGCTCAGCCTTCAAAGTAGGAGTATTCCACGCACATGCCCCGTGGTCCAGAAACAGCACGGAAAACTTTCCTTTCACTTTCTTTTTTTGGCCGTCCAGAGAGAAAACGACCAAAGTGACGCTTTGCCTGTTTGAAACGTGCCGAGGGCTCCGACGCCATCGGGAGACTCGTTTCCTTTTCCAATTAGAGCCAACACCAGATCTGTCCAAAGAGAGGGAATTGAAGCAGGCTCGCGGCCTCCGTCGAGGGATGCCATATTGAACCACTGTGTCTGTTCTGAAGAGTTAGCGGATTTAGGAGACCGGGAGACGGGGTGATGACACCTCACATGGCAGCTCAACAATCATGGCTGTCTGAAAAGACATGGGAAAACAATCCCAGCCGAGTCCCTGCTTCACTTAGGCCTCAGAGGGCACTCGCACGTTAATATAAAGTCAGCGGTCAATCTGCTACACAACCATTTGCACAGGACTTGACTACACACAGTGCGTGTCCAACATTGATCATACACGCGTGTTTCACCGAGACGTCCACAGATCCCTTTTCACGAGGGATCTACTCTCGAACACGTTTCCTAACCCCTCGGTGCTTTGACGTATCGCATATCCAATTGCTGGCGCAAAACGCAACCAGTCTAAAATGGGACAGCGGACACTCTTCAAAGCGCCGCGCGGCGGAACGTTAGGAGAGCGCCGAGGCCCCTCACGCTGTTCCTTCCTGCGGAGTCCCGTTCTACGTCAAGGCGTGCGCTCTGTTGACACACTGCACGACGTGACGGAGGCTGGAGGAATAGACATCACAGGGTGCGGATCGTGTTACCTGCGTGCGGTTCCCCTAAAGCGCCGGCCTCTTGTGACTGCTGCAGTTCTGCTACAAGAGTAACGGGATAGCCCGGAGAGGGCCTTTCATCGGCCCTATGTTGACCAAACAGCACGCACAGCGGGGCCGTGCTAAATCCGGCCCTTGAACTTCCTTCCACATGCGGGTGTCCGTCGAGGAGCACATGGCTCTCAGTGTGGCTGGGTCACTGTTTCGTGCCGGTGCCTGTACGTCTTAGGCCCCAACACAAAGGTGGCCTCCAGCCAAGACAACCCCCATGATAATGTAACTGCATTGTGTTTCTATCAAGAGCCCCCTTTTGCTGTTCCAAATGCTGAACGATGGTGCTGGGCAGGGTGGGTGTCTCCGCGTACAAATCCTTGCCATGCAAAATTGAAACATGTCGTTCTTTGTTCAAAAGCCTCAAGGTGAGTTTTGCACCAGCTCAGAGTAGCGCCACCTCTCTTGTGAGCCTCTGCTACCCTGGACCGAGGCAGGTTCGCTACGTTAGCCTTTTTCACCTACTACCCAAGGGGAAGCTAAACAGCTAGGCTAGCTTTGTGAGTGAAAGCTTGCTACCGTAAAAGCTATGTCCTAGCTCAGACATCTCCCTTCCTAAATCATGCTGGCTTGATGTCTGCTTTAGGAGTCTGGAGGCAATGCTAACACTTTGCTACGGTCACACACGGGAGGCACCAAACCGTTGCCTCTTAACTAGCACATCCATTAAATCTAACTCTGCTGACATACATTTATTGCAGGCCTAGTTTTGTCCTTGACTAACGAAATCATTGAAAAATCTGTGAAATATCCCTTTAAGACATCTTTGTACACCACCCCTTGGATGAGATTCAAAAGCCTGACACCTGACATTTTCTGACCCGTCACCCGAAGGGAAGGCTAGCACAAAGGTTCACACCAACCCTCCTACGCACATAGGGGCCTGCTGCCTCCATAGAAAGCTGGGTGAGTACAGGGCTCCATTCCAAGGCAAACCAACAAGCGAGAGCCATCAGGGCATGTTGGATATCGGCGCTAAAGTAGGCGCTGGCAGCCTCACTCAGAACTTCTGGCAATAAGTGAGGTGTATGGACGGAAGGCTGCCTACACTCCTGACCTTGAATCTCCCTGAAACTGCTTATTTTTCTTTCATTTGCCTGCTGAAAAGGACTAGAGTTACACACAGAGATTGAATGTCGATGTGAATAAATCTATTACTGAACACCAAAGGGTGAGGGCACACATGATATTCATCAGTTTGTGCCAACCTTGCAACTTAGAAAGAGGTTGCTTAATGGGTATAGTAAGTTTCAAGTAGGCATATAAGGGGTTAGGAAATGTGGTTAACCTCCGGGGATCAATAGAGACGAAATCCCTCCCAGACCGGGAAACGGAGACAGAGGTATTTGGCCCAACGGCTTCGCTGGCTTGTGGGCTAGGCGGCACACTAACCCAGGGTGTATTGTTTGTCGTTTAGCATCGAGGTTTTCCTGGCCAATCCATTAGGCTTCGGGGAACGAAAGTAAGAGGAGCAGAGATTTATTTTCCCCATTCCCTCGTCATGCTGCAGTAACATAATGGCGGGCCCTTCGTGTACACTTGCCGTTCTGAATCAGGATATTAGTATTGCAGTCGTGGAAATTTAAAGTAGCAACCGCATATATTGTATCTTTCAACTCTTTTATCTTATAAGAGCTCTCTATACCATACGGATGTGCCAAAACTTAAGTCCACAAAAATAAGGTGTTCCACTGAACCCTTCAGCACCCAAATCTATTCCCCATATCAGTGTATTCTCACCAATGCCTCTTTTTGTCATCTGCATAGTATGCTGACGACAACAGCAGCGTCTGTTGAGCGTAACACTTCATTTAACTCTGTGGTCACGCATGCAGACTTAAGTTTCCCATCTGGGGCATTCCTCCCTCCAGACACTTGGTTCCCATGTCCAGAGCAGCCTAAGTGGAGAGACAAAACCAGGGCACTGGCCCAGACATGGCCCCTGCTCCTCCTCCTTTAAAGACCATCTCGGCGTGTCCACCTTCGTGGCCCCTCTCTAAATCACTCTTTACTAGATAGGAGCCCGTAAATCAGAGGACCGATGTGCACACACACACACACACACACACACATACATTCGCATGTCTCGCGTGGCAAGAGCCTGCGGCAGAGGCATTCACCAACACGTTAAACCCACGTACTCAATAAGCATGCATCTGCACCTACCCCCCCCCCCACACACACATACACACACACACAGCCCGGACACGGAAAGGATTGACAGATTGATAGCTCTTTACACACACGCACACGCAATTACACGCATAAACGAAAATACACAACGAGTCCTGGGATGGCTTGAGCGTGGAGGCTGACTCTTGTTGACACAGTACAGTGAAACAGCTGGAGTCGAACTGGAGCATGAGAGGCCAATAACTCCTCGCAGGGGTAAAACAACAACATCCGACTGTGGAGCTCTGGACCAATGACTAGCTCAGGTCACGAGTGCAGCAATCCAAAAACTGCTGTGAAAGTGGTTTGGGTCCGTCTCCATTGGCAATGGAAGTGCGCGATGTGCATTTCCACATGCCTGTGTGTTTAGAACTCACCGTAAGCAGAACACTGCACTGGGAGAGCGAGGAGGGACAGTAAGGACATCGGCGTTGGCTCAGGGGGTTCGCTTGTCATCTTGTCGCATGAACGTTCAAACAAAACGGGGACGAATACTTATGCAGGATTCCATGTAAAATCTACTGACGCGATCTGCGTTTCGGTAATAAAGAAGGGTGAAAATGTCAAGAGAAAATAAGCACATGGTAACGGGGAGGCTGCAGCAAAGCCTTGAAAGGAGGTACTAGGCTCAAGGATATTGCATCAGATTTCACTATGTGCTTTCCTGGCATAGGCATAGCATGTCATTCTCCCCATCATCCTCACCACCACCATTGTCATCATAACTGCTGCTCCAGTTTGTCGGCTACCATAAAAGTGACAGATCTTCTATTGATATACAATTGATTCTCATACTTCTCATTTGTGCAATGGCATTGCATAGATTGTATTTATACTGTTTAAAGGTTATATAACTTTAGAGACCGAGTTCACATATTAATTTGCCTGAAAGCCACGTAGAGGTTGTAAGATATTGCAAAACACTTTATAATTTCAGCCAATTAGTGCATGCTTTTGAAGTACTGTCATTTCATATTTTTTATGATTCATTAAACAAAACAGCTAATGACTCTCACATAATTCCCAAGAGCTTCCGGCAACTGACGCTAAAATGAATAAATAAAAATGCATCAGAGCAAGGCTCAAAACAGAACAACTACAGTATTTTTTTGGGATTCCATCTCCATGGAGTACTCAAGTGTAGCACATGTACTGGATGGTCTGACTATCACCAAAGCAATCCTTTCCCACACGTCTCCTGTCTAGCTAGAAAAAGGGACAATGTCGATCTGTATGGAGGGCAAAATGGGAAACACAGCAAAAGCTGTTCAAACTGCTTAATGTGTCTAGCACATGGAGCTGGAGAGTTGTGCTCAAGAGGAACATCAACTGTACAGAGACTGAGAGCTGGCCAAAAGACAAAAGTGACTCATTAAGTCAGATAATCTCAAAGACGCGCACGGCAACATCTATGTGGGAGAAAACGCACTGTTGCATACACACATCCGCACAAGCACGCGCACACACACACACACACACACACACACACGCACGTAAGCACACTCGTCTAGGTGAGATACGGATGGAGGATCATAGTGTATCTAGGTCAAGCTCTCAGCTGATCTCGGAGCTAGTGGTGATGTTGTTCACGGTGAGTTGTGCAAGCTGTGAGCTGTCACAGGCCAGCGTGGAGAAGGAGATCAAGCTCTCATGCTGCTACACTGAGTTAAGAGGGGGAGGACATCAAATGCAGCAGGGATTTTGGTTCAGGGTTTTTTCATCATCCCGCAAGCATGCAACTGAATTTGCCAGGGATTCCTCTCTGGGGGAATAAAAACACAAGGCTTTGGTATAAACTGTCAGCAAACAGCAGCTGATTTACACATCTATCTTTGTAGGTAAGATCTATGATAAAACCTCCAGCCCACATTTTAGTTGCTGAAGAAGGCCACAGACAACAAACATCTACAAACACACACACACACCTACACACACAGGTACATACGTACAAACACACACGCTCTGCTGGTAGAACCTCCAGGGGGAGCCAGTGAGAGGGA
>JAVQIZ010106943.1:0-12500 GCA_036023535.2 Galaxias brevipinnis
CCCCGCCCCCCCCCCCCCCCCCCATAAAGGCATTGTTTAACGCATACAATGTGGAACTGGTACAGAGTAGACATTGAATTATTATTCTAATTTACAGTTTTCCGATGCTTTCTAAATGCCCTTCTGTGAATATACACCAATATAGATTACAAATAGTGGGCCTCGAGCCTTCAATGAAATATACATAGAGACAAAATAACTTATTTTAATAAAATAATTAAATTCTTAAATATGTTAATTATCTGTTAGTACTGTTTTAGTGATGACAATTACATACATGTACATGGATTACTATGAACCACATTCTTATATCCCGTCAAATCCAAATATTAGCATTTGTTATTTTTGATAAAATATTGCTCTCATACTCAGACCTTGATGAGCCCACAATATAAGTATCCATTGTGAAGCTGAAGTAGGCTACTTACTATTATATTGTATGGACTGACATCTAGTGGTACTGTAAAGAGATTGCATGTCAAGTACGCCATGAAAATCTTTTCACCAATAATCAAGAACTGCCGCTGTCACTTGATTCACTTGTACAAAAAAAATAAAATGTTTTTACTTCACCGGACAAACACTCAGCATGGCAGAATCATGAAAATCTACTTTTATTTGGATGCAAAAACTCACAACTTAAAGCAATACTGTAGCATTGGAAGAGAGAAACAATGGATGCTGGTTGGTTGTCAACCCCATTTTGATCACCAGAATCTGATCGAGTCAGCACGAAAAAAAGCTCTCAAATAAAGCTAATGGATCAATGACAACTAACATGGTCGAATAATAATTGTTACAAATTTAGGTCTTGACTTTTTTTTCTTCAGTATATTAGATGTTTTTGCGTATGATTGTGACCTACATTTTAATGTTCAAAAATTGTCCAAACACAGATATTTAATTTCCAAACTAATAATGAGTTTCTACATAATGTACCTGCCTAACAATATTCTGATAAAATCCACTGCTATTGGCCTGTTGTATTCAATCAAGAGGGATTCTGATAAGAGTACGATATAGTTAATTAAAACCCAAATTTTAATCACTATTTTAGCTGCCTTTCATGTAGCAATTATTTATGATGTCTTCAACTCAGTCTAGCCTAGTAACACAGATAGAATATTTTTGGGACTGTTTAAAAATTCAGTCTGAGGTAAGAGGCTCCAACGAACAAGAAATGGAAACAGACGCACAAAGCAAAGCATATTAAAGCAAAGCCTCGAGGCATTAAAGTAATACTGAAGACTAAACATATAATCATTTGTTTTCTTCTCTTGTACTATAAGGTAAGATAGTGGTCACATTTTTGTTCCGTCAAATCTTGCAATATAAACCAATGGGTCGACCCACAGTATGAGCTACATTCCATTGTGGTGTAAACGGAAATATACACAAGGCATCTACTCGAAAGGATTGTATCAAAATGTTCTAAAAATATCTCTGGTTGGTTTCACAAAAGCAAACTGTATCAAAAGCATTGGCCGAGAGCAAGCAATATAATAGGCTAACCCTTTACACAACAAAAAAGCAGGACAACCAATCACGTCGCTTTGATTGTGGACCTAAGAGAGCCCCATACAGCACATGCAATCCATTAAACTCAGCACAGTCAAAACACAATACAGAAAAAGAACATTTACAGCTGAACATTAGAGAGAGACAACCTTAGTAGGTCTTTTGTGCTTCATACGGATTACGATGCGTCTTTCTATACAATCACAGACTTCTTTTCACTTCACTTGTTCAGGCTACTGTTCAAACCAGGGGTGTCACAAAACCACATGGCACCAGCAGCATGTAAATGGCCAAAGGTTGAGGTTGTCTTACACAGTACTTAACATTAGTCAGTAGTCCCCAACCTATAAATATTACTTAGAGAATATTAACTGCAAAGCCTTCTGACCTGACCACTTCAGATCAACTCAATGGGTTTATATTGGTCTGATTTTTTTTCTACGTGGGTGCCACTTCAGTCTCATTGGCTAAATGACACCCCTGGGTGAAAGTCTAGGTGGCCTTAATGGAGAAGTCTAGTGTAAACATCAGCAGGGGCCCATGAGAACTGTACAGACGCCTAGTGGAGGTGGTGTAATACTGTCGATCGCACAGAATGCCTTATATGACCTAATCTTTATACATTCCTCGATTATTTCCAATAACATTGTACATGCCTCAGTTTTAATGAACACTTAGCACCATGCAACCTGAAAATGAGTTGGTTCTTGAATGCCTCAAGAGTTGAAAGGTCTGCTGTACTGGTAGTTATTTTCATTTTATTTTTTAATTAGAAGAGATACTGTGTTGATGTTCGGGTGAAAAGCTAGTTGTTGTTGATGGGTGATCGATATTTCGTACAAACTTTAATGTCTCGTGATATTTTAGTCTTTCAACAGGCTGGTATTTGATCTAGCAATTTAAATCAGTAGTAATTGGGCGCTTAGAAATGATTGTTCTGTATGATATTTGTTCAGATATCTGTCCAGTACGTACAAGTAGCAGGGACATTTTTTCATTAAAAAGTCAAACAGATTTTCTGACTTGAGACTTATTTATAATTATGTAGCAAACACTTTATGTGGTCCAGGGGGTAAGGCGACGTTAATTGACTGAAATTTGTAAACCTAGGCGGATGGAATGCGCATGCTTCCTGTGAAAATGATTTTAATTAATAGGATCAAAAAGGGGTCAGCTATTGAATCATTTTGATGATCTCTGTTAACAGTGAAACTGTCAGAACTTATAACGCAGTGTTCAATTTTGAAAGGGAACCGTCGGCCAAGTTACAGCTGGACCTGCCCTTACACGTGAGGTCGTGTCGGTCCGTCCTGCCAGTGAGCTTGTTTCTAGGTCAGTGTTGTGTCTGCCGGTAGGATGGTGATGCGTTGACGGGGATGGTCCTGTTTTAAAGGGTGACATTGACATGGAGCTTCAGCGGAGCGGTGTGGTGCGTTGCCGTGCCACCGGTGGTTTTCGGGTACAGTGGTGTGTATCGGTCTTGGGATCGCGGCCCTTCACTCCTCGGCCGTGTGAGACAGCTGCTTCTCGTACAGGCTGAGGACGTGGTGCACAAACTGGTACTGCTCGCAGGTCTGGATCATGCCACCCCTGGAACGACGCTCAACCGAGAGAGAGAGAGAGAGAGAGACACACAGAGGGGTTTAGGGGAGACACGCTGAGAAAACGGTCTTCCGCTGGACTGCGCTTGGGCTGCTTTCTGACCTGTCGAGGCGGAGCTGACAAGTGGTCTTCAGAATGTCCACCACCCCCTCGCTCCTCAGCTGCTTACACAGGATGGAGGTGGCAATGAAGCAGCCGGTTCGACCTATCCCAGCGCTACAGAGTGAAGAGGAGGGGGAGGAGGAAAAGGCAGGCACGCAGGCACACATACACAAGCACACGCACGCGCACACGTACGCGCACACACACGCACACACAGAAGGAGAGAGGTTTAGAATTGACAGTCATTAGTCCCAGTCACTTAACTAGACAGGGCTAAAAAATATTAACCAATTGATTTGCATTGATCCAGCTACATTCATTACTTCCGCAACATCCCTGGGGAAATTACATTGTTTGGATTAGGTAGTAATTCCCTTCTCAGATGGGGGAAAAAATACAAATAGGTTACGGATTATGCCAATCAGAAAATATAGATTCTTATTCAATGGGTGTACCTGCAGTGGACAATGACAGGGCCACTGGTGGCCGGAGCTTCCTCTCTGGCCCGCTCCACTTCCTGTACCAGCTCCAGGAGGGGCGGGGCTTTGTCTGGGGTTTTCTGATCGGGCCAGGAGGTGTACCAGTACTGCCGCAGTGTACGCTCCTCCCCTTCAAACTGGTTGGGTGAAACACACAGATATCCAGACGTGCATACAGGTGAGAACGAACCCACACGCACACAGTTATTTTTGATCAGCCTCTTGTTCTGCATGTACATCCAAACTGTTACCTAGGTGTTAGTTGCTACGACAACAATGACTGCAGAGACGAGCAAGACAGCCAGAAAAAAAGCAGGGTTACTGTTTTTTTTTTTATAAAAAAGGCATATCATCTCTTTTATTATGTGCATTCATGAGTAAATTCAACAGCTATCTAGAGTTTGAATTCACAGAGTTATACGTTGGGCGAGTCTTCAGGGAAAAGGGAATGAAATAAACAACCGGCTTTTAGCTTAGCCCACGATTACATAATGACCCATTGTGGCTTAGCAATCAGTTGAGGGGTGCATTTACTCAATTATGATGCTTGTTTTGATGAATGCTAATGCCATCGTGACCTTAACAACTAGAAAATACCCATTATCAGTGGATCAACAACACGTGAGAGCTACAGAAATCCACAAAGTGCTCGGCATAGCAATTCTGTAAATACAGTAAAAGCATTGTATTTTACATGTTCAGTTTAACCAAACAAACAGGGATTATGAGAAGGAGCATGTGTGGTGGATCAGTGGCACTAGCCGAGGGGCCAGGGCCAGCGTGTAGTGTGGTTCCGTTTGGGTTCTGTGTGGTTCCGTGTGGTTCCGAGTCTCACCTTCAGAGTGAACACCCTCAGGCTGTAGTCGTCCTCCTGGGTTACCGTGACAACCGTGATCTCTATGCCCTCGTGGGTCACAGTGTCTTCAGGCCAGTACTCCGCACATTTCTAGAGAACACACACACACACACACACACACACACACACACACACACTTAACGGGTGTCTATCACTGACCACGACAAGTCTGTTGAATTCCACTGGTTTTACTCCTCCTGCATCCTCTCTCCCCCCTTCCCTCCGTCCACACCTCATTCTTCTCCTCCAGGTTGGTGATCATGACAATGATGGGGCACCTCTCCTGCCACACCATCCTCCAGAAGTCTCCCACCGTGTTGACAGTGGGGCCCTGGGTAGCAATGTAAGCCCGCTCCTCGCCCCCGTAGCCCTGTGGGACGTGCCACAGACACACTCTCAGGGGCTGAACATCCTGAGCTCTGGCTGTTTATTTTATACGTAGCTTTGCAGTGTTGCTGCTGAGTACTTGTGCTTTCTGGACCAGGCAATATAAAGTGATGGCCTTAAAATGGCTTGTCGTATCATGTGTTATATTATGTGTTAAATATTAAACTACAATACTTCTAACACAGACCAACCTGCAGGTAGTTGCCATTTATGTAGGTGCTGAGGAAGTCCTCATCGTCGGAGGCCTTCAGAATTACTCTGCTGTGTGTGTCTAGAAACAGAAAGGTAAATATATGGAGCGAGGGAGAAGAACAGAGAGAGACAAAGAGGGAGATCGAGAGAGAAACAGACAGACATTTAGAGAGAAAAGAAAAACGAAGAAAGGGATTGAGGTCTATCTATGTTCCTGATCTTTGACTTAAACACAGCAGCCCTCTTATTTCAAAGGGCTGATCCTATCAGAAGCTCCACTCAACTCACTGGGTAAGATGGTCTTGTAGCGATTCTTTCTCACCAGTCCGGGGTAGTTGTATTCCTTGGGGTCTACAAAGTTCATGGGAGTTTCCTGTGGATGCACAGAGAATTTGCAAAAAATGTAATCAGTTTCCTCATCTGCGTAAGAACTGAGATGGGAAAAGCTATCCCTGCCCTATATAATATGTGACATGCTTTGCAATGAGAAGGCATAAAGAAACGAAACCATAATTCATCATTTAAGCCAGCGCATCGATTTACACTTGAACCAGCTAGTCATATGCAAGAGATAGAGGAAGGGAGTACAGACAATAGACACAGAGAAAGAGCGAGATAAAGAGAGAGAGAGAGTCTGCGTGTGTATGTGTGTGTGTATGTGTGTGTGTGTGTGCGTGCGTGCGTGCGTGTGTCTCTCTGCCTAGTAGACATGGGCGATCCTCTGTGGAGTTTGGCATGCTAATACGTCTGCATCCATCCTGCCTTCGCCCACTAACAGACAGATCCTGTTGCTGCCGGGTGTTTACAGACAGAACCCTATTGGGTGGGTGTGTGTGTGTGTGTGTGTGTGTTTGCAATTGGTGTGACGGAGATAAGGCCCCTGCGCCGTGTGTTTCTGTGGTCGGCGTAGGAGTCGGTCTGTGTCTCACATAGAACTCGGCCTGCAGGCTCTGGTCGTCCATGGCCCGCGTGTGCAGCTGGGCAGGGGTCAGGGTGTGCGTGCCCTCCCTCAGGTACTCCTTGGCCGACTGGTCTCGAGGGGAGAGTTGGCCCCCGTAGCCGTAGGGCTCCGTGCAGCCGGGAGTGCACATGTCCAGGGTCAGAGACACGTTGGAGCCCCTCCTGGCGTGCACACATCGACACGGACGAGGGGGAGAATTCATGTGGTGGAGTGCGGATAGAGGCGTTCATACTCCCACCCACATCAGTCTTTATACTACAACCCCCCCAACCCCTCACAAGCACACACACACACACACACACACACACACACACACACACACACACACACACACACACACACACACACACACACACACAGAAAAATAGACTGATAATATGTTACCTACAATTCTTTCATGAAATCATGATCACTTTCTCTCTCTCTATGCACACATGCACAATGTCATTCTCTCACCTTTCCTGCAGGCCAACGGAGACGGAGAGTGTAGCGGCGTCACCCTCAGTCTTGTTGTCGTTGCCCAGGTCAAACACTGGGGTCTGGGGCTCGGGGTCCAGGTCCATTAGGTCCTCCTGGGCGTCGGTCCACTCCGACAAGGTGAACGAGGGCTGGCGGCTCACGGACTGGCGCCGGTCCCCCAGTTCCCTGCTGCTGACTGGCAGCATGGACCACCATCCACAGCCGTAGCGCAGCCTGCAGAGTACGTTCCCCATCTGTGGAGGCAGCACAGGTCCAAATGGGTTACAGCAGAAGGTTTTGTAGAGCTCTGTACAGCAGTGTTAAACTGAAATTGATCCCCTGTACCTGCTGCTACAGTACTGAATTACTTTGGTCAGGATCAAACATTGTGGGCTCAGTAAAATAGGTTTATTTAAAGGTACAAATATTTTTGGGATTCTTGTAAGTAATAGTCATGGGCAGCCATAAGAGAGAAAGGACCCAAAAGCAGAAATCTGGGAAAGTACTTTATTTTGCCTAAACTCTAACAAAAGGTAGGCCCAAAGGCACATAACTTCCACAATAACCGGTCAAGGGAGAACCAAAAAGAGAATGCCTGAATACATGCGCAAAAAAACCAAATCCACAAGAGAAGCAATCGACACGGGAGAGGCCAGGTGTAAACAATTACCCCTAACAAGCCCTGGTGAAACTCATGAACACGAGGCAGGTCAAAGGAACGGCGGCACTGCTCAAGTCAAATTCCTTGTAGGTGTTAACCTACAAGGCAATAAACCTGATTCAGATTCTGATGCCTCCACCAGAGCACACACTTGAACAGGAGTGGGCTTGTTAGAACCACAACTGTGACAACACCGAGAAGCTGACGAATAGTATTTAAGTATTTATTCTTAACTGGTTTAGTCTGATAGGGATGGGCTTGCATGGCTAATTAATTTGTAATTTTGTTTGCCAACTCTGGCTGGATACACTATTTTGCATTATGCCCAATTACTTTGGATGGCATGCACACATCCACATGGAAATTGTGGAAGCGTCTATCTGAATAACAGTAATGTTTTATGACGAACCCCCTTAGCATGGTTTTGAATGGAACTGCCCATCTGACATTTCTATTCATTAGCATACACACAGCATGGACAAATCCCTTACCATTATGACACAGATGGCCAGGCCGACGCCTGTGGTGGCTGGGAGAAGCCAGTAGTGTTGTTTGGTGCTCACCACCTCCAACATGAGCACCACACTCTAGCCGGGGGGAGGGGGTGTGTTGGGAGGTGGGGGCACAGAAAGACACAGAAAATAAAAACTCATTCTCCAAGTCAACCTGTCACAACCAGTCTGCTCTCTGTAGCAGTACACTTCAAGTAGGGTAAGCTTAAAGGTGCTTACATCCACTCCAAATATTGGGTTGCAGGGTAAGACAAAGCCTAGGTAGAAGTCCATGACCTGCAGGGATTTGTAGAGGGCAGAGAAGGGCCCGTTTCCATCGATAAGGAAGAACACCCAGTAGCCCTGGAGGAGAAGAGCACATCCTGCCTTAGCATAACACAAACTCACACATTCACAACGTCCAGGAACGGAAGACAAGAGAATAGAAAAAAAGGCGGCAAGTCACGCGGACATCAAAAAGATGTTAAGTGTCCAAACCTCGGCTTGAAATCACAATAAGCGCTACGTTAACAAAGCATTTGCACATTTGTTTAATTAATGTGCACCTGTTGTGTATGAATAAAAGATGAAGACATCAAAAAGGAGAGAGAGACGAGTTGGATGCTATCCATCCTGTTTACCAACACCCTGCATACTGACTGTGTTTCAAATCTATACAAAAGAGAACAGGCGGCAGGGCGATCTCCCTGTCTGGAAAGATGGAGCCCAGTGAGTGCTGAGTATTGAGGAGCACTGCTGCCAAGGGTGAGTTTGCATTACCGATAAAGCAACGGTCTCATAGACTGACTGTAAGCAAATGAGTTCAGTAGCTGTGTTATCCCCCGGGCAGCAATTAGTGTACATCAGCTCAAAGACACAACAATAAATAATCATTCGTTTTTTGAACAGCTCTGAACAAAGTAGCAGAGTTGCAACGTTAGCTGGCAGTTAGCTGGAGTCAGTTAGTCTGTCTGTCTGTATGTGTGTGTCTGATCTGTGTGTGCAAAAGTCTGTTGCGATATGTTGGGTGAGCAAGTCTGGTGCGAATTGGCTGCCGTGGAATCACCCAGACTGATTGTTGTGTGTGATAGCTGTCTGTCCGTTCCTGGTGTGTACCTAATTGGCTTCCAATTTGTAAAGCGCTTTGAGTCCTGAAAGAAGCGCTAAAAACGAAATCCAATGAATTATTATTATTGTAATCAAACTATGAATAATGACGACAAAAACTAAAGCAACTTTTGTTGAGACCGAATACCTCCAGGGAACGTCCTCCTGGGCCTTCCTGAGCCACTTACCGTGATCTGGGAGAGGATGAAAAAGATGGCGCACCAGTGGATCCCCACCACCAGAGTGTACACCTTGTGGATCCACTCCTCCTTGCCTCCTCCCTGGGCGCCGTGCTCCCCATGCTGGCCGTCCCCGGCCCCTGGCTGGCCGTCGGGGTTCGGGGCTCCATCCGCCGCCTTGTCCGCCCTGGAGGGTTCGTCTAGCCAGATGGGGTCCTCGTCAGGCTTTAGGAAGATGGAGTCCTCGGTGTGGGAACGCGTGGAGCTGCTGAGTCGACGGATCATGGTCCCCCTGGGGTGGTGTGTGACCGGAGACAGGTTGTCAAGGCCGGGGTCTCAGCATGGAGCGGGGTTTCGAACCCAAACTAAAGGGTACACTTTCTTACAGCAGGTTGGCAACAAGCCATGGACACTCTGCCTCTTTTTGTCCCCTCTTCATATATATCGTATCTCAAAAAGAAAAGTTTAAATTTGCTAGTCTTATGGTTGAGCCTCGTAAAGCGGTCTTTTTGGCAATGTGGATACAGATGCAAAACGCTCTCTCTGTCTAACAGGACACGCAGTTGAGTGGGTTTTTAGTTTGCTGATGAGTGTTTCCTGAGTATATCTGTGTAAGGCCGTGTGTGAAGAGACTGGTGAATTTATTCCATTGGCCAATTTACTGTATGGCCTGGAGTGACTCTCATCTCTGGTTTCTCATGTCCCTCTGGGATTGGAAACTATTGTGTGTGTATTTGTATGTGTGTGTGTGTGTGTGTGTGTGTGTGTGTGTGTGTGTGTAATGGAGAGCGAGAGAGAGAGTGAGAAACAGTGAGGCAAAGTGAGAGAGCGAGAAAGAGAGATGGGTGCAGAGAAGCTGTGAGCTCTATTGTGGAGGGATGAGTCAGGGGTAGCGTGTTTACATCTCTGACCGTCTCCTTGGCAACAGAGTGGCTCTCATCCGTCTCCAGCATAATAATCCAGTGAAAACATACTCTTTCTCTCTTTCCCTCTCACACACAAACAGAATTACAAACACACACACACACACCTCTCCATCTAATAAAAACCCTTTTGCCCCGCTGTTTTATCCTTATATATTTAAAATGAGAGAGAGAAAGAAAAAGAGAAAAAGAGAGGAGAGTGTGAAAGAGAGAAACAGAGAGAGAGAGAGAGAGAGAGAGAACAAATCCAAGAGAGAACTCAGATTGCTGAATAGACCTTATCAACCAATGAGCAATGAGAACTGTCATAAATATGCGATAGAGGGACCCCAGGAGTCATGTGACTAACCTCTGGAAGGTAGCAGGGAACAGGAAGGGAGACAGATCACATGGTCAATTCCAATCTGGTTTCCCGTGGCAACCACTAGTGGTCAGCCATTGTTGATAAAATCCGACCTGAACAACAGAGGAGAGACAAAAGACAAATGCATCCAGCTCAGATCCCTCCCGATTTCTTTAATACATATTATAGATATGAATAAAGATAGACACACAAAAAAAGATAATGATAATAAATAATAAATAGCAACAGACATACAATAACTCTAATCTTAATCTGACCCCCCCCCCCCCACCCCCACACACACACACCTTAACCAGGTTATATCACTTGTTGGGCCTAAAGGTATATTGAACAGGTCATACTGTAATGTATGTGGGGTGAAGATATGTATGAGAGTAGCACTCCTGTCAGCTCCCAGCTGTGCTCTCATGAGCGGAGGATGGAGAAGTAAGGAGACACAGTAAGCTGTCAATCTCTCTCTCTCTCTCTCTCTCTCTCTCTCTCTCTCTCAACAGCTTTTCTTTTTTTCTTCTCCCTGCCTCCTGTCTTCTCCTTTGCTCTCTGCCTCTCGTTCAGTGTCTGAAAAGCGCAACCTGTCAGACCATGCCAAATGCAAGGCGAGAAATCGTGCCATTCAACACCATTCAGCCACCTAGACAGACAGACAGACAGACAGACAGACAGACAGACAGACAGACAGGCGGACAGGCAGGAAGGCAGACAGGCAGGCAGGCAGGCAGGCAGGCAGGCAGGCAGACAGACACAGACAGCCAGACAGACAGGGAGGCAGGGAGGCAGACAGGCAAGCAGGCAGGCAGGCAGATACAGACAGGCAGGCAGGCAGGCAGACAGACACAGACAGCCAGACAGACAGACAGACAGACAGACAGGGAGGTAGACAGGCAAGCAGGCAAGCAGGCAGGCAGACAGACAGACAGACAGACAGACAGGCAGGGAGGCAGGCAGGCAGGCAGGCAGGCAGACAGACAGACAGACAGACAGACAGACAGACAGACAGACAGACAGGCAGGGAGGCAGACAGACAGACACAGACAGACAGACAGACGGATCGCACCAAGGAGACTGCTCTCTACATCAGTCAGACCCAGTCTAATCAGTATGCATGCAGTCAAAGCTCCACTCATCTCTCCACTGCTCCTCTCTACCTGTGACTCTGGACACTACTGAATGAATGGCCGAGCCCAGTGATACGAGAGACCGCAGCAGAGGCTGTGTGTGTGCGCGTGTGTTTGTGCGTGTTTGTGTGCGTGTGTGTGTGTGTGGGGGGCGGGCGGGCAGAATGAGAGAAAGAGCTCTGGGATGTGGAACAGAAGGGAGCTCTTTTCCTCTCTTTTGCTCGCTGCGAAGGTGGGTTTGAAGTGATGACGCTAATCAGACTGGCCAGTAGCCATGGCAACATGCATACATACAGTCGACACACACATACACACTCAAACAGGTTGCAGTTAGGCGCTTCGAACGTCAGTTTCAATTTACTGCAGTTCCTGTCCTCTCTGACAATAGACAGACAGTCGGATGCTAAAATGGATGGATAGATGGATGGATGGATGAATAGGAGGAAGAAAAGTGGCTCTATTTTGTGTGAAGGTTGTTGAAAGCAGTGACGCAGTGAGGTTGGTGTTTCAGTAACTGTGGCAACTGACATACAGTACACTCGCGCACACACACACACACACACACACACACACACACAAACACACACACAAACACACTTATATGGGTGAGCATGAATTTGGAAGTAAGCAATACGTGAGAAATTGTGAAATATTGTTTTAGTTGTAACACTGGAGCTGCTTTTGTGGTTATGCCTGGGGAAGTCTAAATGCCAGCCTCCTGTATAAGCCTGATAGAATATCAGTTTAGTTGGGGAAACATCTGCAGCCTTAGAAGACCCAACTAGATTATCAGAGCATGTTCATCAAGAGGTACATGGATCAACAAAATGATTTATTATTATATTTAATAGTTATTTATTTATTGAATACTTGAACAAATAAAAATGCGGCCCCAGAAATGACTCGTATTTTAATGGCTTTTATATCATGTCCATGCTCAAGGTTGAAAAGCAGAAAGAGTCTGTGTTGTGTTTGTGTGTATCTTACAACTACAATTGAAATGCAGGCATTGTGAATGCTCATTAAACTGCGGCTGACTTGGTTGTGGCCCGACCAACTGCGTAGGACTTCCATGAAAAGGCAAACAGCAAAAAATGAGAACGG
>JAVQIZ010106974.1:0-19440 GCA_036023535.2 Galaxias brevipinnis
ATATATATATATATATATATATATATATATATATATATATATATATATATCTGACCATACAATATGCTTAAATATGAAACACTTCTAGTCTTAAATGAGTTAGATAATGCAGCCTGTAACTGAGGGCTTTACTTATTCATTCTTTTTTGACTAATTAGTTGACTAATTAACCTTTTCCTCACAGGTCACAGATTAGCAGTGCTTTCTAACGGAGCACTGAAGTTCTCCCGCGTCACCCTGGGCGACGCCGGTATGTACCAATGTTTGGCCCAGAACGACGCAGGCACGGCAGTGGGCACCACCAAGCTGGTCCTCCAAGGTACATCCTCATGTCTGTTGAACCTGGGGAAGTGGAGGATATTATGGGATGGAAACACTCACTCACCCTCCATAAATCCATTCGAGTTACATCCTACACGAAACTGACTGAACATGATAAATATTATAGACATGTCAGGGTAACTAAACACGAGAACACCTGACGCAAAACCCAAATGTGAGTTATATTAAGTTAAACAAGGATATTGTTTTTAAATACAATACTTCAGATATTTTGACTGTGTTGTCCTGCAGTCCCCCCCGTGTTGAGCGTGCCCCGCGTTGAGTACGTCGTCACGCTGGGTCAGCCAGTCAGCATGGAGTGCTCTGCCGACGGCCAGCCCCAGCCAGAGGTCTCCTGGACCAGGGAGAGGAGACGGCTGGTGGACGGAGCCCGTCTCTGGGTCTACGCTAACGGCACACTGAGCATCGCGCCCACGCAGCGGAGCGACGCCGGACTCTACACGTGCACGGCCAAGAATCCGGTGGGCAGAGCGAGCCACGACCTGAGGCTGGTCATACAGAGTGAGTGACAGTAGGCCACCCTTTGACCCCAGACAAGATTTATGGATTGGGTTGAGTGATTTGAAAATGGATTTTAAATCATGACGAGAGGTTATAGTTTTTAGGAGAATGTTTGGTTAGCCAAAGTGCATGGTGGAGTGTATTGATTGGTCTTTGATTGATTGGTCAAGAATAAGCGGTGATTTCTTCTTCTTCTTCTTCTTCTTCTTCTTCTTCGTCTTCTTCTTCTTCTTCTTCTTCTCAAAGTCCCGCCCATGATTCCTGCCGGCCAATCAGAGCTGTCCGTCATCCAAGGGTTCCAGGCCTTGTTGCCGTGTGCCGCCCAGGGTTCACCTGAGCCCAGGGTGTTGTGGGAAAAAGACGGTACCACCGTTTCTAACGTGCCTGGCAAATACACCTTGCTTAGGTCTGGAGAGCTTATCATCGAGAGAGCAGAGGTTAGACAAAACAACGAAACCGTTTTAACCAGCACTGTAATGTTGGATAGTACGACTAGCTTTTTCAATGTGTTTTGTGCATATAACATATCCAAAGATTCTTACAGCACAATGAGTGCATAGTGCATAGAATGA
Organism: Galaxias brevipinnis; assembly: GCA_036023535.2. Classification (NCBI taxonomy): domain Eukaryota; kingdom Metazoa; phylum Chordata; class Actinopteri; order Galaxiiformes; family Galaxiidae; genus Galaxias; species Galaxias brevipinnis. The sequence goes on from JAVQIZ010106974.1 coordinate 1,416, forward strand.
GGCACCTCAGTTAGAATTTAATCCCTTTACTTTCATCATCAGTACCCGTCAGCACGACCCATTGAGCGACACAGCATGCTTAACAAATTGCCATTTTGTCACATAATTGAAAGTCCTGGTCATTTTGACCTTTCCTTACGTTGCTCTACGTCCATACATTTCTGACCAAGTATACAGTACCAGTCAGACGTTTGGACACACTTTCCCTTTCCCTTGGGAACTGTAGATATAAAACTAGCGGGGCTGTTTCCATACGCTGTGTCCTGTGTTTGGTAGCCAGGCGATGGGGGCGTGTTCACCTGCGTGGCGTCCAACGCGGCGGGAACGGCACGGCAGGACGTCCGCTTGTCTGTCAACATGAGGCCCGTCTTCAAGGAGCTGCCCGGCGACGTGACCCTGAACAGAGGTCAAAGCCTGGCACTGTCCTGCCACGCTCAGGGCACACCCATCCCTGTCATATCCTGGAAGGCAAACAACAGCCCCTACATAGGTATGCCCGCTGACACACACACACACACACACACACACACACACACACACACACACACACACACGCTATGCATGTTGACACACTCGTACTATTTGAGCTGATACACACACACGCACTGATACACACACACACACACACACACACACACACACACATACACACACTATGCATGCTGACACACACACACACACACACACACACAAACACATTAGCCACTCTGACACACACATACTTGTCACACCACAATTAACTGTTTAATACAGTGTGATGTGTCACTGTAATGTTGACAGTGCACTGCACAGGTATGCTTCAGAGTGCCTGTACCATAACATAAACACACTCACACACAATATATTAACACCATATATAGTTTAGAATCAACACATTAAAATAACACATTTGTATTACTTTTTAAAACACTTTATCTTCTTGTAGTCCATTACTCTGAAACTAGTATGCACTGAGCCTGTCTCTGGTGTTCTCCTCTCCCAGTACTAGTATACACCGAGTGTGATAGTACTTTATGGGTATTGTAGTCCTGTTACGCTATACACCGAGCTTAGTGTGATAGTACTTTATGGGTATTGTAGTCCTGTTACGCTATACACCGAGCTTAGTGTGATAGTACTTTATGGGTGTTGTAGTCCTGTGATGCTATACACCGAGCTTAGTGTGATAGTACTTTATGGGTGTTGTAGTCCTGTTACACTATACACTGAGCCTGTCTCTGGTGTTCTCCTCTCCCAGTACTAGTATACACTGAGTGTGATAGTACTTTATGGGTGTTGTAGTCCTGTTACACTATACACTGAGCCTGTCTCCTGTATTCTCCTCTCCCAGGCGTCAGTGTGGACGAGTCCGGCCGCAGCTCCCTGCTGATAGACAATGTGACCCTGAGTGACGGCGGGACGTACGTGTGTGTGGCTGAGAACAGCGTTGGCTCCATCCGGGCCCTGTCCTTCGTACGCATCAGGGGTGAGTGTGTGTCCCCTTTACTGGGTCACCTCAAGGTGTGCAGGATTTGAGTTGGTAAAGAGTGTTATGGATGTTCTGTGTTGATGACTAATCTATAGAAATGACCTTTCTGTTTGTGTTTTTTTTTTTTTTTTGTCTGTTTTGTAATGTGTTGCATTGGCACAATATGTAAGTATGTTTTGTGGACCCCAGGAAGACTAGCTGCTGCTATGCAGTAACTCATGGTGGATCCACATAAACAAACCAAACCTAACCTCGTTTGTCAACGAGACCATTTGCCATGGTTACAGTTGTCCTCTGATAACAAACGAGAGTACCAAAGAATGTTTGTATATATCTGATGATGTTTTGTTTAATTACAGTGCCAGTGAAAAGTTTGGGCACACTTTCCCGTTCGAAGGGGAAACGTGTCCAAACTTTTGACCGGTGTTCTAGTTAAATCAAATAAATTAAGCCATGTTTACTTGAGTTTCAGTGAGTTAAAAGATGTGGTAAGATCGAGTTCCGTTCAGTTTAACGGTGTTGTTTGATGTTGACCAGAGGGTTACACGATGCGGTTCCGTTGGTGTGTACACCACTCATTCCAAACGGTCGTGGGTCTCTTGCCCCCTCAGAGCCGCCCGTGTTGAGAGGGGAGGCCCACATGTCTCAGGCGGTGGTCCAGGGAGCCACAGCCATGCTGGACTGTCCCGTCCAGGGGAACCCTAGCCCCGTGCTCCGCTGGCTGTTTGACGGACAGCCGTTGGCCCGCTCTCTCCACCTCCAAAGCCTCCACAATGGATCCCTGGTCATCTACAGCGTCACCGTGAGTAGGGGTTGGAACCCTCTGGAACATTATTATACAACCCCTTATTTCTTTCTTTGACTTTTGTTCTAATGAACAGCTCGCTCTCTCTCATAAAGATTTGCTTGTTTTGAGTCGGACTTCTGAATAAAATATGGGATGATATGGTTGGGCAGCACGGTGGCTCAGTGGTTAGCACAAGTGCAGGTTTCCTCCGGGTACTCCGGTTTCCTCCCACAGTCCAAAAACATGCAGGTTAATTGGTGACTCTAAATTGCCCGAAGGTGTGAATGTGAGTGTGAGTTGTTGTCTGTCCCTATGTGTCGGCCCTGTGATAGACTGGCGACCTGTCCAGGGTGTAGCCCGCCTCTCGCCCTGTGTCCAGCCCCCTGCGACCCTGCATAGGATAAGCGGTATAGCTAATGGATGGATGGATGGAAGTGTTAACAAGTAGAAACACTTTTTGTAGTCAAGTATTTGTAATCAATATTAAAGGTTAGTAGGTAAAGCACACAATAGTTTCATAGTAGTTTTCACTATTGAGAAGTGTAGAGAGACTTTCGACTTCCAACTTTCGACTTTTATATGGGGTTGTAATTTCTTCTAATTGAATAATACACAACATATTTGATGACCGATTGTTCTAACGAGTTTACAACAAGCGGAAACAACGGGCTAACAAGCTGAAGTTATGAAAAAACTGGGTGCGCCACACTTTGTCGGCTTATAGATGTCTGAAACCATGACCAAAGTAAGATGACACTCATTTCAATCTCGAGGTAATCCGACTGATATTGGCCGAGCCAACTTCGGTTAAACCCAAAAAAGTCTGGTTTGTCTGTCTGGTTTATCAGCCCTATACCTTAGAAGTTAAAAATTTTGCTCAGACATGGTAGACAAAGTATGAATATGTAAAGTTTCACAACTCTGACATACAGTTGAAGTCAGAAGTTTACATACACTTATGTGAAAGTCATTAAACCTCCACAGATTTCAGGTTAACAAACTATAAATTTGGACATCTATGTTGAGATGCCCCAACATAGGGCCATTTTTCCAACCATTGTTTACAGATTACTACACTGATAATTCACTATATCACAACTAGAAAATGCATTTCCCTGAGCAAATGTGAATGTGATGCGTCTCAGTGATTGGACTGACTGCCTTAGCTCACAGAACCTGCCCGGCAGCGCAAGTGGACCGTGCTACAGACGCTGTTGGGCTTTTGAAACGTGTCTTGGGCGAGCGGCTCACTTACCCGGTGGTAAACATTTACTGTTTAATCACTTGATAAAAAAAATTTGTGAAAACGGATTTGACCTGCCAATAAAAGTATGTAACCACAATGAGCTCTAACACAATTTGTGTTTATCCCACACTACCTGTTATCACTGATAATATCAGCCAGGCTCTTACTGCGTGCATTGTTTTGAAATGTTGCCAAAGTTATTTTGGATGAGGCATTTTACATGGCTCTTAGTAAATTGGCTAAGAGTGTGTTATACAACAAGCCAACATAATGTAACAGGCTGAAGGCACTGCTGTTATGACCAGGCTCTGGGCCATAATAAATATGGAGGCGCACGCACAGTAAACGTTTTACAAATGGTTTTATTTACCCCTTTCCAGCCTCCTCCACATACTCGAACACAGTATGGGTGTAGATCAGTGTTGTCAGTATGGTGTGGTGAGTGCGTGGAAAATTAGTGTGGGGGTGTTGCAGGGTGTACAGGTAAACAACAAAGCATGGGGCCAGAACAAAAGAGAGTGAGGAAGCCAGAGAAGGTGAATGAGGTGAACACTTATAACCCATGGCAGCCCAGGTGCTTCCCGTTACCCTTATTACACTGCCATGAGCACAGACACATCCACACCTCAGATAACCCTCAGAGGATTGTCACACTACAAACAATAATCTATCATAGTTACTCACAATTCAGCTAACATTACCTTTGCTATCCAATTCATGTCACCAGAATTGCTTTTATTAAGCCAAATAAAAACGTTTTACTTACCATGTTGTAGATTCCAAAATGTTTCACAGCTGTTCTCTGGTTGTGGGTTTGAATCAAAGATATAGTTGAACGACAATGAAATGGGTTTGCCAAGCAATGGTGAAGCGCTTGGGGTCCTTGCAATCCTTCACTTCATCCACTAGAGAGGGCTACAGCCATAGAGATGGAACACGTACTATTCAAAATAATAATAAAAAAACACACGAGAACCGATCACTTAGCTATATGTAAGCGCACAACAAGGCATAAGGCCGGACCTGTCGGCGCTGGAATGCAATCAATAGGGTCAAAACTGCGGCCGTAGTTAGCGTGCAACCTAATAAGAAAAAGAACAAGAAGAAGAACAATATGACTTTGTGATTTCAATATGTGAGCATCACATGACGCATCACATAATTAGTACAGTCAGAAGTTTACATGCACTAGTTGCACAAGTTGACTGTGCCTGTTAACGTATTGGAAATTCCAGGAAATTGTAATGGCTTTAGAAGCTTGTGATAGAATAATTTACGTAATTTTGTTTGTGTACCTGTGGGTCATCATGAGGAAGGAAAATTATGTTGATATATTGAAGCAACATCTCAAGACATCAGTCAGGAAGGTACCTACTAGGAATGTGATGAAAGAAATAAAAAAATGAAATTAATCTTTCTCTCTACTATCAGTCTGACATTTCACATTCATTAAATAAAGTACTGATCATGTCCGACTTGAGCCAGGGAATGTTTGCTAGGATTAAATGTCAGGAATTGTGAAAAACTGAGTTTAAATGTATTTGGCTAAGCAGAATGTTAACCTCTGACTTCAACTTATAGGAAGTTATTCATTTATTCAATTTAAAAGATTAAACAAGGTATGAAATAGTGTGTATTTCATGAGTGCTTTATGTCTTGTATTTATAAATGTAATTGCCGCAACACAACACATTAGCACACCTTTCGAAATTGCAAGGTATTGGCGATCAAATAATAATACGCACTTTCAAATGACACTTTTTGTTTGCCATTTTTTAGGTATCTTCTTAGACAAGCATTTTAGAACCTTATTGCTAAGAGGTTAAAGCCATTACAAACTGTAGGATTGTTGAAAACAAACAAATGGGTATGTGTGTGTCATGAGTGTATGTACAAATGATTTCAGTGCAGTGGTGTTCAACTCTGTCCTCGTTTGACTCATCCCTTTACACTCCAACTTTACTGCTTCCGTCTTGTCAGAAAAACTGTTTTGTCAGTACACTCAACTTTACAACATTATGTTGTGATAACCAAGCCTACAGGGGAATAGAATGTTTTCATTTCAAGCCTAAATCAATTTCTGTGGACTAGTATGGATAGTTTTAAAAGAGAATGATTTAATCTCATAATCAACTTATTGCTACCAAACTCTTCTTCTTTCTCCCTAAGCAAATCATGAAAGATCATTGGATGAATGTGGGCCATGACGATGAGGAGCTAAAACCATACATTGAACCTGAGACTGACTTTAACGACTCAGACAGAATAGGTGGGTTTGTGTAAGAGATTACTATTTAATATTTGTGTAGTACTGGCACAATGTGTTTTATTCTCAAAAAGGAATGATTTTCAAAGCAAAATAACCCCAGTCTTCTTTTTTTCCGTCTCAATGTTTTTGTATAACATTCTTTGTGTCTGTCTTTGATCCATCTGTCTGTCTCTCTTTTTTTGTCTATTCTTTTTTGCCCCATGCCTTTTTTAACAGAGCTGATGGTCACCATGGGATTTCCTAATGAGGAAATCAAAGAGTCTCTCCTGGGCCAGAGATATGATGAGATCATGGCTACCTACCTACTGCTGGGCAGGAAAGCACCTGAGGTCAGTCATTGCTTCACAGTACGTACATTACAGACAGTAAGAGGATAGTTTTAATGAATTACTAGTAATAATTTGTGTTAGTAAGTTATTTATAACATTGAGCTCAATACAAGCAGCTTAGAAACTCTCTGTGACATCACACTAGTTGTGTATTATGTTAATGATAATCCATGATATGTATGAAATGGATATAGGGCATGAGATCATACTTTTGCTTGACACAAGATTTCATGGTTCTGTGTGTGTGTGTGTGTATGTGCCTTTTTAGTTTGAGGGTTGTGAACCACTGATTAACAGTGCCCTGGGTCAGCGCCAGCGCCCCAACAGTGACCTCAACACCAGCACCAGTCAATCCCCTGCCCACTCCAAGGTCACACGCAGCATCTCAGCCAATCAGAAGCAGCGGCGCTACAGTGATCATGGTGGGGATGATGATGATGATGATGATAAAGATGTCATAGAGAAGCCAAGTAAAGTAACACTCGTCCTTCCCGGCTTTGAGAGCGCTGCTAAGTGCTCGCTGTGTGGGGTTGGAAGTTTTCCTTATCAGATTACTCTTTCCACTTCCCAACTGCCACCTTAAAGTTCAAAGGACACAAACAAAGTTTTCTTATTACGTTATTTTCTCTCTAATATAGATTTTTTATTTTGCCATAGGCTCTGTCTGTCTGGCTCTTTTCATATAGAAATGTTTGCTTCTTCTTTGCAGATCATTCAAATGTTAAAATGGATAAGGCTACTTTATATTGTCGTACGATCATCTGATGTGTTTAAAACATAAAATTATTCACTTTATAAATAATAAAAGGGGAACAGAATGTAAATTCCTTTCTGATTATGGCAGCTTCCTCCCTTTCACTGTAGATCTTTTGTGTCTTGCACTGTCTGCTGGCTGACTGCTGTTATTGCAGCTTCTTAAGTAACTGCACCTCTGAGGATTAAGGATATAAAAACCACTACAGGCTCTGCTTTGTTGCTACTTGCCTTGGCTCCTCCACACGCTTTTGAACAATAGTGTTTGTTTAATGTGTAAAGTAGTTATATTCAGTATATAAATAATATTGTAATCCTGGCTTTTGTTTTGCGTGGCTCTATGCTTTTGTCATAAATGTTTTGCACCCTTACAAACACACACTTTGGATGTCTTAGGTCTTAAGTCAGCTTTTCTCTTGTCCAGTTGGTCCATCGGTGCCTCCAGCGGTGTCCTACCAGAAACGTGGGCAGGCGCTGAGTGTGGAGAGCGACCACCGCGAGGAGTGGGACGGAGCACGCCGACTAGAGCTCAGCACCTCCAAAGGAGACGTTCCCGCCTCGCCACTAGGGGTGCAAGAGAGGAAGAAAACCACCAGTGTTGTGGGGGTGAGAGAGTGGAAACTTATCACTTGTGCACACACTGTAATACAGGCACACATGCATACTACATACAAAAACTCATTGTATAATGTCCAGGACAGTTTACTGTATACGTTAGATGTCAATAGATTGTCTTAATTTCAATGCCTCAACCCTCCTGCCTATCAACCGTGCTCATTTATCTTACACTACCCATGCAGACAAATGGCTCTATGACTCGTCGGAACACCTATGTGTGTGAGCGCTCTTCAACCGACCGTTATCCGGCTATGCCCAATGGCAAAGACAGCAGGTAAAGATACATACACAAAACACTTCACACACAAACGCCTATTTTAAATAATTTGCAAATACGAGTTGGAAGCGTAAAATACTATTGTGATGCTTTCTCGCTCTCTCTCACTCTCTCTCTCTCTCTCTCTCTCTCTCTCTCTCTCTCAGCTTAACAGAGGTGTCTGGTACCATCCCTTCAACTGCTTCATCCACACGACCCCGTCACACCAAATCTATGTCCTCTTCAGGTCACCCTTCCAAGAGCACCCTGCCCCCTATAGAAGACAATACAGAGCTTAAATCAAGGTGAGCTCTTGATCAAGATGATTGCAATCTTTGGCTGAATTCCATTCAATTATAGTCATTCCTAATCCTGCATTGTGTTTTGTTAGTGGAATCTCAACAGTTGTTTTTACTGCCAATGATGTGCCTTAAGCACTCTAATAGTGTCCCAATTATGTTAGTTTCGGTTAATTGGAATTTGGCCTCAGTTAGAAGGTTTTGAGAGTGGATGATGGGTATTCTAAGAGCATATTAGAAAGCACATTAAACGTTATATACTTGGGGTTTTGAATTGTTATTGTCTTAATCTCAAAATTTAATTCAACCAAAATGTATAAAATGTTAATTTGCATATTACAGGTATTTTCAACACACGTATGTTCACCTTTAAATGTTCACCTTTAAAAAATATTGCTATTTCTTTGTATCTCCTCCAGTTCATCTCCACGGGGTCCGTCTACCTCACCATCAGCCCACAGTATCAGCACCCCAGAGAAGAACCGCTTCCCGCGTGGCACAACCAGCCGCAGCACTTTTCACGGTGCCCAGCTCCGCGACCGCCGTAGTGCCACCTACAATGGCCCCCCTGCCTCGCCAACCCTATCCCATGACACAGGCGCTCTTGCCCAGCAACGTAGGGGCACTTCCACTGGCATCATTAGCAAGATCACTTCCAAGTTTGTCCGTAGGTCAGTAAAGTACCAGTACAAGGTTTTCCTGAAGCTTTCTTCATACATTTTTTTAAATAGATATGATATTCGTACTAACATTTGGAGGATTCTCAGTCATACATTACTCACACAGTGTCACGACTATGAGTAAGAACATATGAGTTCTTATGTAAATCCACTCTAGCTTACATATACACACAAACAGATGCACTTTCAGCTCATTCAATCTCTTTCGGCACTCTATAGACAAGTTCCCTGCAAGGTTTCCAAGGCCTGATATAGATATCACTTTTGTGTTTTCATTCTTTACACCATTTCCCACCTCACAAATAATCTCTTGATGCACCAAAAGCCTTTTATTGTGACCAGCCGTGGATGGGACACCCTGCTCATCCATATGCCAGTCAGTGGTTTTTGTGACAGGCCTTCTAAAGAGCCTTACAGCTTTCTCCTTATGCTTCCCTCTCTTCCTAGAGCCATGTCTTTCAGGTCTTCCAGGAGGTAGGAGAAGACAAAGATGCCTGCTATGTGTCCCATACATCCTTGGCCAATGTTCCCTTGTCACCTTACTGTATTTCATTGACCGTTACACCCTTGCCTACCTAAAAACATTTGCGTGCAGTGATTGGACCTGTCCCCACCAACTCTCACTAAAATTACCTGTGACAGAATGTTACTCACCACCAACTCTTCCTCATGTGTTATCTTCTTGTATCTTCTTGTTGTGAGATACAGCAGATAGCCTTCTGTAAAAGAACCAGTGTGAGATGCATAAGTATTAATGATGTGCACTACTGCCTCTTATCTTGACCTCCTTTTCCCTGGCATGATGTCTGATTATTATGCCCTACCTGGTTCTATGGTGATATACCATATGACTGGTGAACATTATGTGTGTGTGCGTGCGTGCGCGTGCACATATATGTCCTGGTTGTATTTCAGGGTTCCTAGTGATATACCATATGACTGGTGAACATTATGTGTGTGTGTGTGTGTGTGTGCGCGTGCGTGCGTGCGCGTGCACATGTATGTCCTGGTTGTATTTCAGGGTTCCTAGTGAGGGAGAGGCCAGTGCCAGGACAGATACTCCGAGGTAAGACTCATCGACTATGAACAAAAATTACTTATTGATGTTCAATCTGATTTTAGATCGCTGAACCTGAATCTTCCTATGATCTGAAACTAGTAATTATTTCCTTAATCATAAAATATGATGCTAGAAACTGAGGCACATTTTACTTGAATCTCACATTTGAGCCTCAGGTAATCTTAAATTGTTCAGCCCCCCCCCCCCCCCCCTTAGATTTAAAAAAAATCGAGTTTACTGTTGACGTTGCCAACAACAGGGTCGATAGAGCTTTTGCCAATAGAGCCTTGGGGCTAGACTTTGAAATATTATTACCAAAGCATTTAAAGAAAAGCTTAACTTAGAATATTTACCTGAAATGTATAGTGTCCTTTTGCTCCACTTGCTCTCTTCCTTCTTCCTCTAGGAGTGTATCAGGGGAACCTAAAGAGGATGGAGCACGGGACTCAAAGCCCCGTTCATTGCGTTTCACCTGGAGCATGAAAACCACGTCCTCCATGGAGCCTGCAGAGATGATGAGGGAGATCCGCAAAGTTCTTGACGCTAACAGTTGTGACTACGAGCAGCGTGAGCGCTTCCTGCTCTTCTGCGTCCATGGGGATGCTCGCCAAGACAACCTAGTCCAGTGGGAGATGGAAGTGTGTAAACTGCCTCGTCTTTCGCTCAACGGCGTACGCTTCAAGAGGATATCTGGCACGTCTATCGCCTTTAAGAACATCGCCTGCAAAATCGCTGACGAACTTAAACTGTGACGCCAGGTTGAGTCTCCGTCTTGATCCTAGGCCTTCAGAGTGGGGGCTTATCTCATCTTTAGATGACAACCAGACACATAGCTAGTAGAAAATACTGTCAACACTAAATAAACTTACCATGCATCAGGGTGAACTTAACTGCTACAGTGGTGTTCAATACTGGCCCATGAATGTACAGTGTAGTAGTTGGACAGTGAAACTAAGTTCATCTTCTGTGGCGGAGAGATCAAACAACTGACTCATACTGTTTTTCTTCCATCCATCTCTTGCTTTCTATCTTTCATCAACTGGGATGCATTCATATGTATGTATTAAATGCAGTATCACAAGCAGTATGCAACCTAAAGACAACCTGACCTCCACTCCTACAAGATTTGCATCTCTTTTATAAGAGCGTAATAACATAAGAAACTCTCCCTGCTTAAATTGATATAAATGTAAGCAAACTAATTAGCTGCTTTTCCAATTGTGTAAGTACTTAATTTTATATACATATATATAATATACATATTATATATATTTATATAGATACTGTATTCCATGTAGAACTGTAAAAAAAAATCGTACTGTAAGCATAACATCTGCAGGTACTGTATTATAGATTGAGTTTGAGTTACTTACGGATTTGTGCTGTCAATAATGCATCATTTTGTTGCGGTACATTTTCTTTCCTAAAAGTTTTGATGTCAAATGTTTTGCCTTTTAATCTGAGTTTTTTTATTTGATTTTTTAAGGAGTTAATGTATGAAATGTATGTTTTCTATTTATTTTCAGCGCATTAAATTATTATGGGTAATATTGAGGGATGTATTGTGTTTACCCCCCTCCTTGCCTTGTATGTTAAATTACAGTTTTATTTGCCTAAAGTAAACACACATAAGTTGCACCTCACATGAACTAGAATCTTTAGTCAAGGCTGAAATTGATTTGACTTTATTTATTTTGAGCGGTAGGTATGCCGGAAACACCTCCTACTGCAATTGCACAAGTTTTCCAAGGTTACGTATGAACATGAGTGCGCACATCTTTGAGTTTCTTTCATGTTAGTATTTCAATATTTTCAATCACCCTAAAGCAAGGCTTCAAAACTCACTTCTACGATGCAAAGGATAGCTGCTTTTATGCTTTAGCTCACACGAAGTGTGACATTTTAGAGTTTGAGTACACACTGGAGTGTTACAGAAGATAATGCTGCTCATCTTCTAAAATGTGAAAAGGCACTCACACTTAGTCAACTCAAAAAATGAGTTTGCGCAAGTATTAATTAGCTTCAAGTCCGAAATTCATTCCCACAATGTGGTGCCCAAAAGTCTAGACCATCAGCAAGGAAATAGGCACTTTTACTGGAAATTAGTGTAATAAAAAAATGTACTCTGCCCAGCATGGATGTGATGAAGCGGACAGTTGTAGATGTCCTTGCTTGTTTGTGTTGAAAATTTTTTGTGCAAATCTTCTTGTATTTATTCCATTACATTTTTGCTTGTAATGTGCTGCTTTGTTAAATTGAGGCGTGCACTTTGTTCGAGACAATAAAAATGATTTTATTAGTTTTTACTTAATTTGTTTCATTCCTTATCAACTCAGTTTTGACAAGAATTCATACAACGAAAATCAGGGTATTACTAAATGATAAGGGAAAGAAAGCAATGTTTTAAGAATTAACTAATAGTAAAGGTGTTCTAATCATCCACACATCAAACACAAAAACAGCCATGGCAATGTTTAAATTATGTAAGCCTTTATTCATTCTAGTAAATGGCATGGGATTAGTTTGACAGTCCTTGAGATGACACACTTTTAATATTTCACATTTGTTATTCAAAGATAAGTTAGGAACACTTGTTTTCCTGTATGTTTTCAAAATTATGGAAATATTTCAATGTTATTAAAAAATTCCTGCTGCATACGCATTTTGTTATAAAAAGTGTTAACCTTTTAGAAACTGTTTAATCTAGATTGTAAATGTTGTACAAATGTGCAACAATAAATACGTAGGTTGTGAGAAATTAGATGGCAAAATGTTTTCAGGTATTTTTTTTAATAAAATTTTTCAACGATATATATTCCCAACAAACTTTTGTCATACAGTTGTGGTACCTCTCAAACTTACAAAAGCTTAATTTACAAATAATTCTGCTTACAAGTGGAAAGACAGTAAATGTAAACATTATATTTTGGCAGATTTTCCTATATCAGTTAATAAATAGATTATAAAGAACAGTATTTTCCCTTGAGAAATATGAATTTGCAAATGTATGTACAGTGGTAAGTCACATTAATGGTTCAACAAAAAATAACTACAGGCAAATGCTAGATTATACTAAAAGAAATATGGAATCTTTAAGCATTGCATTCCACAGGATGGTATAGCCTGTTTTAAGGCCATGGTCATGCATGGTTTCTGTCAGAACAGGGTCTAATCCTAACCTGAGATACATGCTTGTGACTCTCAATTTCAATTAACTATCATGCACCGATACCAATGGATGATTAGCAAAATATTCAAGAGTATAGCGCATGTCATTCTCAAGTTAGGATTCTACCTGTAATCCATTTTACTCCTGTACAATCAGCACTCTTTAACATCCAAGTGTATAAATATAATTCAGTCAGCCAATCAATCAATTACTGAGATCAATAATCAGGTGCTCATAGATTTGGGTCTTGCCTTTGAAACTGGACGCCAACAGGAACTGTCGGTTGTCAATGGAGAGGGGAGAGAAGGCCCTCGGTGCCTGGATATTGAGCTCCTGGAAATGGATGAACTGGCCCTTCTTGGCATCCCAGCGGTACACCTGAGTGAAGGAGTAGTCGCTGCCAAGGATGGCGTATTGCCAGCTGCCCATGGCAAAAGGCTGAAACACCATGGAGCCACGCGAGGGCATGGTCTGGAGCTCCCTGAAGAGGGCGCCATCCCAGCGCATCACCTTAGAGTCGCCAATAAAACGTGTCAGGCAGACAAACAGGTCACTTTTGACCTGGAAGTGTTTCACCGCGTAGACGTCCTCCATCTCCGGGATGTCTGTGCGGCGCTCAAACAGCTTTGTACCTTTGTTCCACTGGTAAATTACAGGTCGTTGAGAGCTGCTGGATAAGATAAGGTGAGGTTTAGAAGAGATCTCCAGAAATTCAACATCAGTGTCGCGGTACCATGGGTGGAGCGACTGGTGTGAGTAGAAGCCGTTGCCATTCCAGTTGTAGATGGTGGTAGAGCCAGCCTTGGAGCTGTCCGCCATCACAAAAAAAAACTCGCCATCGATGTGGAACGTCTCTACGTCATTAGGCTTGCGGATTTTCAGGATGTCAATATCCTGGATCTTGATAAACTTGTTGGCAGATGTGTCCCGCTTGTAAATGTGGGATCCACCAAAAAGCTGGGCAACAATGATAAAAAGCTGGTCAACAATGACCAGAGATTTACAGATAACTGTGGAGGTACCTATGAAGGGAAGGATAAATTAAAAAAGATTGAGAAGTAATCCAGGAGGAAAAAGATACTCTATAATTAACTGTATCAACCTGTTGGTGGAGTTGATCATGAAAGATTCCTCTATACTTACAGTAGACATAAATAGTTTAAGTATATTAGTACAAATCCGCACAACAGCTGCAACTCTATTAACTTACTGTTAATCTCATCATAGTTCCTGAAGACCATCTCCACATGATCCCACTCCAAGAAGCTGCATTTCCCAATGAAGGGCTGAGCAAGCACTACATACTGGTCCTTTCCAAGTGTAAATGCCTCAACAGATATGGATTCAAACTTGAGGGACTGGTAGGAGGCAAGTTCTATTAAATAGACAAATGAAAACCAAAGGTATTCACAGATAAGAAACATTACAAATAAAAAATGTATTACATTAATGAAATGTAGTGTCGCAATATTAAAGCCACACTTGGTTACTTTCATAACATCTTACAAACATTAATGGAAAGGTGTTTGAATTGACAAGAAATTTTTGTTTACCTGTAGTTATACAGTCAAATGACTGAGGCACAAGGTCGTTGATCTTCTTGTCCAGGTGGGATTCTGGTCCTTTGCAGTAGATCTGGTCCATTGTAGCATTGGTGTGTACCATCCACTCCACCAGCCACTTTAGTTTGCAGTCACAAGTGAATTGGTTTCCACGCAGGTCTCTGCATGGCACAAGCACCTCAGTGACTTAGTATTTGAAATTATTCATCAATATTATAACAAGTAACAATTTTTCTCTGTACCTACGTTTTAAAATTTGTAATCTCTTCGTAAATGTCGTAAGGAACTTTCATGACCCTCACACCTTTTAAACCTGTTCAAGACTCTTTCCTGAAAATTTATATTTTTGAGGATTCAATGTTTTTAGTTAAAAGAAGAGGAATGATTAATGGAAGGAAAGGATGATACTGTTGATGGTAAAGTGTTTTTGTGCAAGGTCTGAAAAATAGTAAAAGGCTTTTTTGGAGCACAGAAAAATGGTTGCATTTAGCAGTTGGATTTTTGTCCCTTCTTCTAGCTCTACATCGTGAAGAAGTAAGGTCACAAGATTAACAAAACGTTAAAAAAGAAAATGTTCAAACCTTAAGCTATTTTCAAGAATTGCACTTGCAGACCAATAATGTTTTTGGAACGATTTGATGAATCCCTCATATACAGCATGCTACACGCAGAGTTTACAGTATCTTGAGCCAACAACTGTCTCTTTGTGATAGAACGTATAATCCTTTTTCCTTGGCATGCGATTCGTGTTATTTATGTCATATGTACCAGCTGCCCACACATTAGACAAAACATACTCTCCTAAAGCAAATCACCAGTGTTTAAATTTCAGGCTTAATGTTAAATAGCCAGTGTGTGTGTTGTTTCAACACTTTGTAGTTATGAAATGATATTGCCAGTATTGCTCAGGAGCTAATGTTGCTGTTAAATCTAATTTAACTGATATTGTAAAGTCTGGTCACATTTAGCCACTTGTGGGTGTTCCTTTAACACAGAAAACTTTGCTGTCTAAAAGCTATTTCTCATTGTCCACAGCGGGAAGAGACACAATGGACTATAATAAAGTCTACTGTACAGACTTCCTCTACCATCTGTACCAATAAGAGGGAACGTAGAATACCTTTGTGGTTAAAAAGGCTATAAACAGAGGACCTTTGGTTCATTCCCTGATAATTTGGCATCTAACTGTATCTAACTGTATATACTGTCACAGATACAACAAAGAATGTGTTTTTCAACACGTAGATAAATATCATCTTACTATGCACTTACACTTTTGTCAAGGCCTCCAAACCCTTGAACACATCTTTGGGCAGTGTTTCTAGATTGTTGTATGCCAGGCTCCTGTTTAACAAAGACAAAAGTCATATCGCTGTTGATGAAAACAAAAACATAGGCCATGGTAGATTTTCTAATTACAATACAGAGCGGCACAACAGTAAAACGTGAGGTTGAAACTGTCATATACGGTGGCCTGAAGAGCACTGCAACTTAAGAAAACACATGCAAATAGACAAAACACAAGGCAATCAAGAAAACATCTACATCAATTTGACAACACATGCACAGCATTTAGATAACGCATAAATTCAGACAACTCAACACATTACAGAAACATGCTGCACATTAGAGAAAACACAACACATTACAGAAACGCGCTGCAGGTACAGAGAACACATTACAGAAACACGATGCAAGTACAGAAAACACAACCCAGATAGCAGTGGACACTGTGTCGGATCCAGCCTCAACTCGCCAGATCCGCATAGCAATCACATCCAGGGTGGGCGCCTTTGCGGTGAATGTGGCTGGAACCCTCTGATTGACAATCGTGATGATATTACTGGACCGACCAAAATAGATTCACAGAGGTTCCAGACGTATGTTTTTCTACTCTGAGTCGCAGCACTTAATAGCCTCTAATAATAATAATAATTAATTGTTATTATTACTAATAATCCCAGCTCCACTTGCACTCCCAGTCGTACTGTCAATCACAGTGCACTATCCCCGGTGCTCAAGGTAGCTACGTCTGCGACCCTTTCTTGTTTAAAATTCTCTACTTTTAATGTAAGATCCCTAACCAACAAGGCCTGTCTGATTCATGAATGTATTGATGACAGAAAGCTGGACTTCCTCTTCATTACTGAGACCTAGCAGCAGCCAAATTACTTCTTACAGCTGAACAAAGTTAGTCCTCCCGGCTTTGTTTACATCCGTAAGCCTCGAGCTACTGGGCGGGGCGGTTGTCTCGCTGTAGTCTATCGTGAGAACATTAAAGTCAACGCTGTCACTGTCCCCCTTCCCTTCTCTTTTGAATGTCTAGCTTTAAAAATGAATTGTTCTAAACCGTTCATAATTTTAACAGTTTATCTACCCCTAAAGCCCAATGCCTTTTCAACCCAACTGATCTTAGCATCCTGATCAACTCTAACCCAAGTCCTGTACTTTCCTCCTGCACGATGACTTAGTTAGTAATTACAATGTTTGAAAACACGCCTTGTCTCCTATGCCCAAACAGCTCCCTGGTACCTCAATCTCGAGCGGCTGTGTAAAAGGACTGGACTCTCAGTGCACACCCAACTTTACTGGGACCACCTACACAATTACAAATTAAAACTCTAAATACAAATTAAAACTCTAAATCCTCCCACTACGCAAACATTATCTCTGCAGGGAAAAATAACACCAGAGCCCCCTTCTCCACAATCAGCCACCTATTACAGCCACCTAGCACCCTCCCTTCTAATATCTCCAATGAAAACTGTACTGCCTTCCTGAACTTTTTTTCCACCAAAATAAACACCATCCACCTACAGGTGGCCTCATCCGCCACCCCATCAGGAGAACTAGCCTGGATGGTCCCACCAGCTCTGTCATTCGCCAGCTCCCTATCTGACTTCACCCCAGCATCTGTGATCTTTGTCTCTGAGCTCATCCTCAAGTCTATGTCCACGACCTGTCAGCTTGATCCTCTCCCCACAAGCCTCATCCAAGCCTGTTTGCCATCCATGTCCCCCTTGATAACAACAATAATCACCTCCTCCCTCACATCTGGAACTGTATAGCCCACGTTCAAACTGGCCGCAATCTCACCCATACTCGAAAAACCTGGTGCTGATACTGAGGACCTTAACATGATATGATCATGCTTTTGCCAACTAAGACAGCTAAGCAAAATCAGATCATTCCTTTCATCTGCAGATTTAGAAAAGGTCATCAATGCTTTTATTTCCTCCAGACTTGAATATCGCAATGCACTTTATTCTGGAATCAGCAAGCGAAACATCCAAAGATTGCAATTGATTCAAAACACTGCTGCCAGGTTTTTAACGCAAACTAGAAGAAGAGACCACATTACACCTATCCATGTAGCCCTGGAAACGTGTGTAGCCCTGGAGACGTGTTCTCTTGAGTGATGAATCACACCTCACTATCTGGCAGTCTGACGGACGAATCTGGGTTACCTACCGGAATGCATAGTGCCTACTGTAAAGTTTGGTGGAGGAGGGATAATGGTCTGGGGCTG
>JAVQIZ010106976.1:0-13905 GCA_036023535.2 Galaxias brevipinnis
GTCTTGAAATTGCATGAGCTATATCAACATCACTTATGTACTTTCTATCTTCATTTAGACCGACCAGACTGGAAAAAGGCTTTGTGGAGGACACCAGAGCTTTACCGTGGAAGACACAGATCCTCCCAGTTGGGGTGTGTTACCGTTGCTGAGACCTGGGACTGTGAAGGAGACCCTACCTCTGGGTTGCTGTGAGTGGAGCGAGGGTTGTGTTCCCGTGGTCTAGTTGAAGAGTAAGGACCAGTGCCGGTCCTCCCAGGGTGTGACCCGGGGATGAGGATGGCACGGCTGCTGCTGTGGAGACCCCCTGTCGGGAGGACTCTGCTATGCCCCTTGATTCTCTACCTCGGCCTGCAGACAGCCAGCGGTAAGGTCCTTCTCCTCAATTCTTATGCCTTCTGAACCGCATGGGTTTGAGCGTTCATTACATCAATTGTATGTGTGTGTGTGTGTGTGTGTGTGTGTGTGTGTGTGTGTGTGTGTGTGTGTGTGTGTGTGTGACAGCAATGTCTGGATGGGGTGGATGTCTAGACGGTCAAGACGTCTTTGCGAAGATCATGGAAAACAGTCCCGCAGGTGAAGTCATCGCCGAGCTTATCACAGACACCACGGGTGACGGGGTTCATTGGAGCCTCACCGGCAAGGACGCCGATTGGTTCTTCCTAGATGGGAGATCCCTTCGACTTAACACGTCGTCAGAGAAGGTCTTGGACAGAGAGGTAGACTCAATGTGCTGTGTGCCTTCTAATGTGATGATCAGTATAAGAACTTCAGCCATTTGTCTTGAAGCATCAGCATGTTACTTTGTCCCACATCGTACTGCGCTGTGACACCCTAAATAGGTTTAGAAGCAAGCAGACACACGGTATGGGATTAAACGCAATCTCTCTCTCTCTTCGTCAGCCTGTCCCAGGTGCGATGTCGTAATGGAACTGTTATGGGGTCAAGCAGATTATTTACTTGTTTTCTCCCTCTCGCTTCTCTCTCTCTCTCTCTCTCTCTCTCTGTCTCTCTCTCTTTCTCTTTCTCTCAATGTCTCAGGTGCAGGGCACGGTCCTAATGGCTGGTCTGACTTGCTATGAGGACGACATATTTCAGGTAAAGCTGTTTCAAACAAGATTTCCGACGGACGACTCTTAACAGCTGGGACATTGTAGATTTATACTGTTTGTTTGCCTTGTTTGTCTTCCAGAGTGTGTACAGAATCATGGTGGAGATTCTCAATGACAATGATAATGTACCTGTGTTTGTGGAGAGCCCTGAGCTGACGTTAAATATTAGTGAGGTAGGCTCATACACACATACGAGCCATATACACATACTCACACACACTACACACACACACACAATTATCATGTTATATTTTTATGTTTCTTAGTTGACTACTGCAAACACAGTGGTCTTCGCTGTTCTGGCAAAGGATGCAGACGATGACAAAATCATATACTCCATTGACCAGACATCGGTAGGATACATATTCTTTATCTCTATAGAATCCAAATAACATTTCATATATAATACAAAACTGACGTGTGTGTGTGCTTGTGTCTGTGTCTGTGTCTGTGTGTGTGTGTGTGTGTGTGTGTGTGTGTGTGTGTGTTGCAGCCTGATGCAGAGTACTTCAAAGTGGACTTGCCTAACAGTGGAGAGGTGATGCTAGCCAAGCCTCTGGACTATGAGACTAAGAGCTTCATCACGGTGACCGTCCATGCCTCGGTATGCTCCATGCTGCGGTCCTACGCTCATATCAGACACTGCACTTTGCACAGGCTACAACGTCCCCACATAAATATATTACACATACACACATACACACATGCCCCTTGCTCTTATTTGACAGAATTCATCCAACTAATTCATCATCAGTTCAGGCCTCCATCCAGTCTCATTGAGTCAGATCCTTTGTCATTCGTGCACTCTCTCCGTCCGCCACAGGAGATGAACACGGCGGAGCGCTTCAACACCAGCGTCAGCGTCACCATCAACGTGGTGGACGGGGACGACCAGTACCCACACTTCCTGCCCTGCATGCCGCTCTTCCAGGACCAATCCAACCCCATCTGCACCAACCCGGTGTACACGGTCAACGTCACGGAGGGGCAGCAGGTCAGTTAGCCCGCGCCTTTCCTTTGTCTGTGCCACGGCGTCACACCAAGGGACTGGACCTGGTGCGTCACGCCCTTGACGGTTCATATTAGGGAAGTGCGTAGTGGTCACATTGTAACGGTGTCATTGCTGCTGCTGCGGGTTCCTCAGGACGTGGTGCTGGACTTCTTCCCCGGGCCCATCCAGGCTGTGGACGGAGACAGTGGACTCGACGCTCCGCTGGCCTATACCATCCTCTCAGGTACAGTGTAGGCACACATACTACACACACACACACACACACACACACGCAGGCAATTGATAGAAACACAACTAACCACACATGTTTCTGAAAAAGTCGTCAAAAGAGAATGTGTCAACCCTAGGTGCGGACGATGGCCGCTTTGTGATGGACAACGTAACAGGGGAGGTGATACTGACGCGAGGAGTGGAGGACAGACTCCTGACCCCAACACTTCAGCTCAGGATCATGGTGAGGCTCACACTCTGTACTCCGAGTTTAACATAGGTGTCAGCGGTGGTCAGCCGCAGGATCAAAGGCGAGAGGTCTTCAAGGTTTAAAGGACGGGTAGGTAAGAGGCTCCACCGAAAGCGATCCCCAATCTCTCCCTCTCTCAATTTCTGTTTCCCCAAGGCGTATCAGCTGGACGACCCCAGGAAGTACTCGGTTGCCACGGCGCTGATCCGTGTCCTGGCAGTGAATCGTTTTCAGCCCCAGTTCGACCGGACGGAGTACCGGGGCTTTGTCATCGAGAGCAGCAGCCCCGCCTCCCTGGTCAACACGTATGGCAGTCAACTGATGTCGCTATGCGTTCAAGACCTGGACTTTGTACAGGTACGCATATACATTATGAAATCCACACACCCTCAAATGAAACAACAATTAGGCTACATGCCATATTACATGCACATGGTCATGAATACATATTGAGACAAGTGCACAATCTCAGTAAACACAAAAAAGTGCAATTAATTGATTCTCCTTGACTAACTTTACAATCATCTTTTTTTTAACAAATCCTCCAGGGATTCAATCCAAAGATCCAGTTCAACTTGAACCCTACATCCAATGACACACAGTTCTACCAAGTCACAAAGGAGGGACTTCTGATTGCAAGGACCAATCAGCTGCAGCCGGAGCAGAGACACCGATTTGAGGTGAGCATCAACAGTCAACAGGTCCCAGCAGACACGACGCACTGCTCATACTATTGAGACAATTAGTATGAGGATGGTCTCAACATACAGTACATCTCTGGGTTCATACAACGCTGGATGCAAATAGACAGCAACAGTGACGTGTTTGAATGTATGGTATTTTATTGTGCGGACCTCTCACGATCATGATGTAAATGTTTGATAGAGAAGATGTTGTGATGATGTCACGCAGGTCTTGGCCGTGGACCAGGAGTCGGGGGACACCTCCCATGCTCACATAGTGGTGCACGTGCTCTACGAGGGACAACCGAGTAAGACAAAAAACACACCCACATACTAGCTCCTTCTCCATTGGATACACACCTACACACTGAAACAGACTCTCATCCACTCCTTCTGTCCGTGCGTGTCTGCGTGCGTGTCCAGTCCCCCAGGGCCCGCCGGGGAACGAATGTCTGTCGGGCTGTACTGTGGGCCGAGCGCTGGGGCTGTGTGGTCTGTCGGCGATCGTGATGGCGGCGTTCCTCTACGGGATGGTGTGGATGTTCCGCAGGCACCACGGCTACAAGAGCCCTCTGGAAAGAGGCTGCGTGGCTCAGGGCAAACACCGCAACGTGGTGAGAACCGTAGCGCGCGACCGCTGTTCAAACGAGACCGCATTAGGCGAACTCTGACTTCAAAGCACACGCTTGACACTTACCATGTGTTTCTTCTCTCTCCATTCGTGCAGAGCTTACGGTGGTTTCAACTGGTGAGCTTTCACTTTATTAGCTCCTCCTCAATCTCTGGTTAGCGTCAGTACTTTGCTTTCAAACGGCGTAGATCATCTTTGGCGACTATACACATCACCCGCCTTGTTCTTTTGTTTTCTAACTGGTGCGTTTGTTTTCCCCACCCAGGTCAGCCAAGGTAAACCCGTGCCCCACATGGACGAGGTGAACATCCACAACGAGGCCATCAGCAGCTACACCACCTCCTACAAGCTGCAGTCCCAGCCTGGCGTCTACGTCCACAAAGACCTGCCATCCTTCCGAGGCCCCACGCCACCGAGCAAGACCACTCCCCCCGACACCAGCTACGTTCCTGTCAGCACTCTTCTCAGCCCTGTGACCCAGCACAAAGTTTGCACACCGGTCAAAATCCCCTCCATGCCGCCAATTGATTTAGCTTTTCTCAGCCTTAACCCGGCCGAAATGGCTCCGAATAGTACACCCCCCAAAACCTTCCGCTTAACACCACCTAGAAAGCCGGTGGCACCGAGACAAGGGCCTTTGGACAGAGTGCACCGTCTTGCAACCCCCAGTCCCACTGGTAGTCCCGGGCCGGCCGGTACCACATCTCCGCCCCCCAAGAAAAACCTGGTCCTGAACATCGAGGCCACCATCGTCAAGCTGTCCTCCAACGTGCCCGTCACTAGTCCCCCTGTTATGTGCCTGGGCCGTGCGGACATGGCGCGAAACGCCGCGCCACCGGACAGGAACGCGGACGCACCCCCTGAACCCAGCCAGGAGCCCGAGGATGCCACTGTGAACTCTGACCCCCCGAGTCCCAGTCCCAGCACCAGCCCGTCGCAGACCCTCAACCCCGTCGCGCCTCCCGCCAGACTGGCCGTCTCGCCTGTCGTCACCCCTCCCTCCACACAGCAACAGACCGACCCACCTCCACCCAACCCTGGGCACGCAGCCCAAATTGATCCCACCCCTCCACCCACCGTACGGGGGAAAGCTCTGTGTTCAGCTACTGCTTCTTCCACTCCCATGATACCGCCCACTGCCCCTCCAGAGCGAGCAGCAGCATCTGCAGGGAGACGGTCAGGGAGCCTGCCAGCAGATCGGCGCTCCGGGAAGGCTAAGGACAGCGGCAAAGGGGCGAACAAGAAGACGCCGGAGGAGGAGCAGAGCGATGAAGAGAATGCTGGCGCTGTTGCCGTTTGCAAACCAAACGAGGACGAGAACGGAAGTGACAGCGACCACGAGTTTGACGAAGAGGACGAGAGGTTGATGAGGGCCATGGCTCGTTTAAACCCCACTTTTATTACGTTTTAGGTGAGATTGCATTTTAGGCCTTAAAAGTAAGGGGACAATGAAATTGTTGTTCGAGGCAAAAGGAGTGAGAAGTAAAGATCCATGGAGGATGGGGAGGAGAGCCATGTCAAAGGGCAGGATACATGTTTCTGAGGGAGAGGATGGAGGAGACTGACAAAGCAGGACATGTCAGTAGATCACTGGGTCAACAGATACACTGTGACTCGTAGCTGCATCTATGTTACGCACAGCAGGTTAACATTTGTGGTTAATTTCACAGGTTATAGTTGCTAGGTGGCAATGGCACCACAGAATTATTGATCTAATCCGAGATAGATCGTTGCATGTGTTGGTTGTCGTGTCACAATGTAGCCCATTTGGAACTTCCACAAGACATTAACACAACGAATACACAAAAACAACACACGTTCACAAGCTGTAACAGAATCATTTTGATGTATGAACATAATGCAGAATGTTATATTCTATTTGGGGCACACATTGCATTGTTATAATGGTTGTGTTTTTTGCTTGTGACTAGTGTAAGCGATGTTGAAGCAAGCACATGCTGACTATATTCCAACCAATGATGAATTAAGATTTTTTGCAGTTATACAAGTTTTACGAAATCCAATATCTTCACCTTCAAGAGGTCCCCATAAGAGGTCACCAGAGGGCTACCCATGAGTCACTCTAAACATTAGTTTGGTGGATAAACAGATCAGAACTGCAATATTTTCTTTTTCTGTTTTTCATTCCTGTTTGGCATATTTTAGGTACTGTTGACTATGCAAAATTAGAATCTTGAAGACTTGTTAGCAATTAAGAGGCTCTCGTTTAATTGGTCAAAGTGTTTGTCTGTTTCGTCTCACATGCCAGCCTCTCTAGACAGTTTACTACATATATAACAATGTTCATCACTGTGGTTGGTGAATGGGGGAGTTCTTAAATTTATGATTTACCAAAAAAATTATAATAATAAAAACAGATAGGAGAAAAAGTGTGTTTGTGGTCCAGGAGAGGAAGGTCAAGTCCTTCGGAATTAATTTGACCTTTCAACAGAATTGATTGAATCACCCCTCTCTTACATATTATATTTTTGTTTGGTGTTACATTAAAACAGGTCCCTCTGAGCTAACAGTTCCCACATTCCTATGATTCCTTCTGCACCCCTGGGGATCTTTTTCTCTCCAGTTACCAGCCTCTGCTTAACATCACTCAAGGCCCTAGCGTTGTCAGACCCGCAGTGTGACGTGTTAGAGAAACCACCTTTGAAACTTCACTTGGATGGCACGTCTTAAAGTAGACTCCACATGCGTTCAAATGCTGCATCCTTTGAAATGGTTATTGCTGCTGCTGACAGGTAGCTTTGACTCATAATTATAAGGATAGGCTAGGTATGTGGGTTGAGGAGGTGTGGACTGAAATCAGGTGTTCTTTGAGGATGTGTATCTTGCTCACTCACTCTCTCATACACACTCTAAATATCTCTCGATTTCCCTCCAATTTAGATGATCTAATACAAACACATTGGCATATACAATATATGTAAGCACTGACCAAATATATCTCTTCCCTGGATGATTGCAGCCATGTCTCTGTTTTGTCTGCAAAACAGAGAACCATGCAGTCCCTCAACGTTCTATGGGGGCCCCATGTTGATACGAGGTTCTTTGTCACTTTTAGATCAAACAACTTTGAGTTATATCATCCAAGGAATAAACAGCAAACCCCTGTAACTGAGATGGAAATCAGTATACCGGATGGCAGCGTGTGTGTTTACATACTGTGTGTGTGTGAGAGAGAGCGATAAGGAGAAAGAGACAGACATTCCACTGTAAGCTATATGATCTTTATAAGGGTGCACTCTTGACAGGGCAGTCATATTATATTACCCAGACTAAAGAGTGTATCTCTGTCTGTATCTCTGCTCCATAACACCCCCACCCCCATACACACAGAGGTATGGCTCCCCTCCAGACTCCACACCAGGTTTTCGTTGATTACCAAAAGCCAGCTTTTGGGATCGGCACAACTGAGCACTGTGGAGTCTTTTTTTAAAATAGAGGGAAAACAAGGGAAGAAAATAAAAGAAAAAAGAGCGGTGTCAGGAGGGGCTGAGCTGCAGAGATAGGCTATCCTATTCCTATACAAGCGATGTAGTAGAGCCAGAGCGCAAAGGCAGCCGCGCATCACTGGCCCTCAAACTATTGATCCATGTGGCTCACCTGAACTTTTAACGTTATACCTACAATCAATCAGGTTTAGGGTTTGCAGGCTAATAACACAATTACAATTCATCACTCATTTATTTTCGCTACATCCTTTGTTTCGAGAAGTGAGTGTGTGCGCGACTGCGCGTTCCCTTGGGGTATGTGTGTGATTGCAGAGAAGTGGCGCGTTCCTTGTGTGACCCTGTGTGCTTCCAGATGTTTCACGTTTCCCTGAGCCCAACGCTCTGCTTGACAGAAGACACGCAATCGGCTCGGGAAAACCAGCACTTAAAAATGTGTTGTTTTGCGAAATAAACAATGCAATTGGTTATTAATACCGTTGTTACACACTTATTTTGTGTAACATTGTAGGAGAGCTTAGAGTATAGTTTTGACCAAGTACGGAATACGGACTGAGGGAAAATGGAATTAAAAACCCTTCTGTTTCTGGAGATAAGTTTGTTTCTGCTTTGGACGGTTACACTGTCTCTACAAGACCATCCGAGTGGGAACCAGGATAATGGTAAGTCTACACTAGGGCTACAGTATGTACGCACGACCTTTTTGTGCACTTGTAGCTTAAATAGCTCTTAAGCATGCATCTTTCATAGCCGGTTGTTGCACCAAACTTGCATGGATGTGTGGGTCACGTCTTCTTCAGCTGAGCTGAGCTGATGTTTACAGTGATTCTTAACAATTATATTATTCATTAATGAAAACTAATATTCATTCGGGAAGAAGATTACTATGAAGGTAAACCAAACATAGAAATCTAAAAAAATTTATGAAGAGTCTAGCTGTTCAAGAAGTTTGTTTTGACCCAGAGCTTTGTGCTGTGTTCTATTTCTATAGTGTTTGGGACCACTCAGGCAGTGATGTGTAGAAGGCTGCTAAACTGATTAATTATTTTGTCTCATATGATGTTCTCTCTCTACCACATACACACAAATGTGCATTCACACATACTCACACTTCTCATATTTTGACCCAGAAACCCTGCTATCACTTAAACCAACTAGACGCAGGAATCATCTCATAAGGTTATGAGTAGGTGAGGGGGAGGTCGTGCTTAGTCTCATTGTATAATCTTCCTATTGGATGAGTTTTCTTTCTTTGAATTCTAACTGACTCTGTTTTATGTCCTTCAGTGATTGACCTCCTGGCTGCTCTCAACTTGTCCCACCCATTGAAGGGTGTGTCCAGAACCCAGGGGGAGGAACCCGGAACCGTGGCTTACAAACTCCGCCTCCGAGCGCCGCACCTCAGCCTCCCTGGCGTTTCTTCCCGCTTCCTGGGGTCCGCTCGGCGAGGCAGTATGGGAGTGCACCTGCTGGGCCGTCAGGCA
This sequence comes from Galaxias brevipinnis, assembly GCA_036023535.2. Lineage (NCBI taxonomy): Eukaryota > Metazoa > Chordata > Actinopteri > Galaxiiformes > Galaxiidae > Galaxias > Galaxias brevipinnis. The sequence goes on from JAVQIZ010106976.1 coordinate 8,847, forward strand.
GCCAACACCAGTGGCACCCTGCTGTCCCTCTCCTCCTCCTCCTCCTCCTCCACCACCCTTCTTCTCCAGCTCTCCTCCTCCACCCATTCCAACACCTTGCGTCTAGACTACCAGGCCGGGCCTCTGGGCCAGGGTCTCGTCAGCACCCTCTTCCCAGGGGGAAGCCCCTTCTCTGGGGGAGGCTGGGTGCGCATGGCCTTGGGGCTGGAGCCCAGTAGACTGGTGTTTTTTGTGGACTGCAGAGAGGCCGTGGTGCTCCAGAGAGGCCCGACAGAGAGGGTCCGCCTGGAGCTCCCCCAGGACCTGGTGGTGACCCTGGCCAGCACGCCGAGAGACCCCGACAGCCGGTTCATCGTGAGTGGCCCGGTTCCTCCTCTGGCCTCATGCCAGCTCATCTCTGCCAAATAAACATCCCAAAACCAAAACACAGTCACTCTGTGTCGAAGCTCTCGTTTCCATGGCTCATCTGCCATGCCATCTCTCACTGTGTGTGTGTGTGTGTGTGTGTGTGTGTGTGTGTGTGTGTGTGTGTGTGTGTGTGTGTGTGTGTGCGCGTCTTGTCCGCAGGGTTACTTGCAGACTGCCGAGATAACCAGCCGGGCGTATCTGCGCCGTCCATGGCACTGTGCCAACCTCACAGGTAAACAATGATTTATCTGTTCCAGGACCACCCTCCAGGAGTGTACATTACCTCTCCTGGCTTCGGATTATTATAAATGTGAAATACAACTTGTGTACTAGCTTAAGTACGTTTTCGCCAAGTTGCAGTGCCAAAAGAAAACCCATATAGTAACACACTAGCAGTCCCATGTGCTTAATATCAATGGAGAGATAGATAGGACAGATGTTTCGGAGACCCACTATAAAAGTCCTACGGCCTTCAGTGAGACTATGAAACCAATCTCTATGGGCCTCTACACACGCCTGTGTGTGTGTGTGTGTGTGTGTGTGTGTGTGTGTGTGTGTGTGTGTTGTGTGTTGTGTGTGTCTGTCTGTCTATGCAAGCACATGTGTTTCAGTGTATTTGTAACAGAGAGATCCCACTGTGGGGGTTTCCGGCCATGGTGGCCGGTATTACAGCCCAAGGCTCTACAGTAGATGAGAAAGACAGTCTTTACACCCCCTGTCTTCTTCCCCCTCCTCCTCCTACTCCTCCTCCTCCGCACCTTTCTTTCCAGTCAGCCCATGACCCTTAGTCTCTCTCCTAACCTCCGTACCTTGCAGTCATTCATCTTTTCAAGATTGTCTCAAGGGGGAAAAATGCACAAGGCAGGTGGTTCGGGCTAGCTAGCTAAGCCCAGATGTGCTCGACGGCCTTGGCTGTCTTTAGTGTAAGCGGTCAGTCAGCTGAAACAAAGATGGATGTGTATGTGACCCCTCTGCATCGCTGTCATTATGGCTCTTGAACTCTGACCCCAATCTCGATCCGAGGCCCGGGTAAATTACTTCCCTATGGTTATATAAACATGGAACGTGGGAGACAATTCATACTTTGTGTGCCTCTGTTTGTGTGTCAGGGGCTTCTCTCTAGATAACATCTCTGGTCCCCCTCAGACAGAAACTCTATGCTATTCGCTGATTGTTTATTCAACTTTGAGATCCATCTCGTTCTCGTTCCGGCCCTCCCCTTGCGGATGTTTGTGTAAATCACAAGTGTTTTTATTAGATTGCGTGATTTCTGACACACACTTCCGCTCCTCTCGCTTCATCTTTTCAACATTTATTTTTCCAAACAGGGGCTCCGGCTGCCCCTCCCCTTGTTCCGGTCGTTGGCCCAGAGAATGTGGATTTCGGAAAGCAGGGCGCCCAGAAGAAAACCCCCCAGCCCCAGGACCGAGCGCAGGCCAGCGGAGCTCCCCAGGAGCCCCAAGGGGACCAGCCCCAAAGAGGGGTGGTTCTGGGCCCTCCTGGAGCCCCTCAGGGGCCCAGGCCCCAGGGAGAGGACAGGCTGAGGGGCCTGGAGGAGCGTCTGGAGGGCCTGGCTCGGATGCTTGATATGGTGAAATCCCAGGTCGGGAACACTGAACATCTAACATTCCATCATAACAGAATATGGATGGTATTAGTAATACTTATTTCACTTAATATTGATAGTGTTGTAGATGTGCACATCTCTTTTTCTTGTGACAGAACGTGGAGCTTGAGTCTCGTGTGACGTACCTGGAGGGCTGTGAGTGTGTGAGGCGGCGGTGTGTGTGGGAGGGCCGTCAGGTGGAGGACGGACAGCGCTGGGACACTAGCCTCAACACCGTGTGCACCTGTGCCTCCGGATGCGTCACCTGTGAGGCAAAGATCAAGGGTCAGTAGCTTCGTCACCTTACACACACGCACTAACACACACGCGATGTAGCTTGTAATGTAGAAAAAAGAACCGAAACTCCCCTACAACACAACCACGGTCACCCAGCACCCAGCCAGCCAACTGGGGGGGGGGGGTAATGTGACCTCTGTTGGTGAGTTGCCTGTGTGTGAAAGATGTGTGAAGGTGTTGGTGAATGTTCTGAACTCCATGAAGAGCTGGTTGATTTATTCAACAGGTACTCCAGTGCTTTTCAAAGGCTTGAGGTGGGTGTCAGGGGTTTGTCAGCGTCCTTTCCAATAACCTCTGTTCAGCTGTAGTGCTGCGGTTCGTTTGGGCTGTGGGCCTGTGCTCACGTTAGAGCAGTGCTTTGTACCTTAACTGCTTTGTGTTGTAGCGTTGAAAATGTCTTCAGTGCCCTGACATAGGGATGGGGGTTTTCTGTGTAACCTGGTTATGCTGCCGATTCGTAGTCACTGTTGTCGTTAGAGTAATGATGTAACGTGGTTAGTATTGGGTATGCTTCATGGCAGTGCTCTGTAAGTTGTGAGGGTTAGCGAAGGGAATGGTGCTTGTTGTTCTATATCCCTGGGTTAGCTGTACCTGACAGAGGAGAAAAACAGGAAGAGACCCTGTGTGTCTCCTCCGCCTGCTCTCTGTGCATGCTGGGAGCCCAGGCCTGGGTCAGTTGTCGGAGGCTGTGCATAGTGGGTGCCTGCTGCAGCCGTCAAGCCGAGCAGGACTACAATGCTCCTAACCTCTCCAACCTGGACAGGATGCACTGAGGGTACGATCGCCATGGTAACGAACAGGAGCACTCTCCAATTGAACTCGAATACGTTTTACGAGGTGTGAGGGAAACCAATGAGTGAGAAGGAGGGGAAGCAGGCTTTAGCTACACATGTGAGCGTCTGTCTCTGAGAGGCTGTCAGGCACGGGTCAAGGACGTCCAGCCTGAGGTGGAGGTGGTGAGATTCTCACCCGGCAGGAGGTGTTCTGAGGTGGGCTGTCGGATGCGGTGGCCATCCAGAGGCTGATGACCCAGGATAACCAGCTCTTATCCCAGTCTTTGTAGGCCTTCCTCTGGGCTCTTCAGGCAGTGGGGGCTCTGGACGCGGTGGCAGGAGAAACACAGGCATGGGGACAGAGGCAAGCACAGTTACAGCCACAGGCTGCCACACCCTGCAACAGCTGAGCTCAATGAGTCGCTCCAGGCTCGGAAACCATCACCTCCCTTCCTCGGGACTGGCTCATGCAGGGTTGGATGACTCACAACCTTACAGAATGCGAAGCTCTGATTCGACGGCCAGAGCAAGAATGGCTGGGACTCAATGAAGTCCCACTCTGAATATCACTGAGACGATAAGGGGCGTGTGGCTGCCAATCACACCTGACCAAACGGAACCAGTGGTCAACCACCCTCAAAAGGTCAAGGTCTAACAGCAATTAGCAAGTAGGTTAGCTTTCCGTTTCCTCCCGAAGAGTTGTTCTCTTTCTCCTTTTAGACGCTGTTACGATGTTAGGTTTTGGAGCGGCACCGGTTTCCCTACTGTCATCTTGGCTCCCGTCCCATCAGCTGCCCAGATCTCTGCCGCCAGGCTCGTTACCACGGTTACCCTGGGGCTGTCTGTACACAACTGGTGCTCCTGTTTCACGGAGGGGGGCTGGGATCCCACCGCAGGCCATCTGCAACGGCTGGTAACCGAAACCCAGCGCCTCGTCAATGCAGGCCGCATAGAGGGAGGCCAGCCGTGGTTGCAAGAAGGAGGCAGCGGATTGGATCTCCCAGCTGGCGGGTTGGGACCCCATCGGCACCCCACGGTGACCTCAGGATGGCAGGAAGCACTCCAAATGAAAACCAGGAAGGAGGACAGGGCATGTGGAGTAATGAAAGGGCGACTGATTAGTACGCTATGTTACTGTATATCTTTGGTGGGAACGAGCCAAAAAGGATTAACCCAAAAGCAGCTGACTGCGATGTGGGGAGCGGCTCCGCTGCGACTCCTAGATCAGGCCCCCTGATCCGATTACAATCTGATGGGCCGCTACCTCGCCCTGCGGGGCAGGCACACTGTTTTAAATGTCGGATTGGCGCAGCAAAGATGAGCTGTGCTGGACAATGCCAATCGCAATTTGCCAACATGTAGGATGAGTCCTCAATGCATGTGTATTGACGTAACCTTACGAGCACAGTGCTGCCACTGCAGACGCACGGCGCGAACGCCTGTTACCGCTCTGTAGCACGCAGGGGGTTCCCTTTCCACACTGCTCCGTTTACCCTCTATAGGTGTCCCACACCGCACGCCTCATCCTTCCTGCTGCGCTAGACAAACACCAACAGTCGCAGACCTCCCAAAAGGCAAAAGGGGCTCTGTCCCGTCACGTTTACCATGGAAACGCACCGGCTAGGAATGCGCCCGGTGTCGACAGAGCGTCCGTGTGCACGCACGTTTTTTTTTGTTGTTTTTTTTCCTCCCTCCCTCTCCACGCCCGCCTCTTTTGTGTGTCTAGCCCCTTTGTCTCTCCGCTCCGTGCCGCGGCCTCCGCCTCTCGTCCCGCTCCCCCCCCTTAATTGTTTCTGCATGTGTGTTTGCTACACGACTCCTCGACACACACACACACACACACACACACACACACACAGCCACGTTCCCACACGCACGCTTTGATCTTGCGCGTGCTCGCCTGGAGAGGAAATGCCTGGCGGCACACGGCACAGTGGGGCAGCCTCTCCGTAGCCTCCCTCGCTCTGTGGTGGTT